>JAYGXS010002207.1:0-11015 GCA_036362985.1 Ligula intestinalis | reverse complement strand
AACGTCGAGCTAAAGGTCATCCACTGTTCATTTGCCCCACCTTGGAGATCTGTTTCCCATGATACCTCTGACATTTCTCTTCTCATAAGTGGGTAGTCGCCCTTCCAAATGTTACTTTCCCATGTGTCGGAGGAGTAGGGTTTGGAGAACAGCGAATACTCGAAATACAGCATAATATGGTCGCTTGACCCTAATGGTGGTCGATCCTGCAGGTCAATCACAGTTTCCTCCTCTCGTGTAAAGATAAGGTCGAGACAGTTCAACTGTTGTCCTTCCCTAGCCTGCGTTCCAAACGCGATGGTTTGGCAGAGCAGTTTGGCTGTGGCCCATTGTAGTAATTTGTGATTGAAGTTGTCTTGAAGACCCTGTGCAGTCCATGTCTGCCAGTCAACACCAGGAGCGTTAAAGTCCCCAACGATTAGGATGTCTTTTTTCTCACTAACCCTATACAATTCTGCTATGAGGATAGTGTCTTGGTCATGAGAATGGTTTGGCGGGCGGTATGTCATCGAAAGCGTCAGTGGCCTGGCGTACTTAGCAGATATAGTAATATTTAGCATTTCCACATCTCGTGCTGGGACCGGTACTTCAGCCGTGGCTGTCAGCTTGCAAGTGACAAAGACTATAAGCCCTCCTCCCCTAGTTTTTCTGTCTTTCCTGAAAAGCTGATATCCTCTAAGTGATAATTCAGAATCAGCGATATCTTTTGAAAGCCAGGTTTCAGTTAAAGCCATGATGTCTGGTTTCACCTCCTCGACCAAGTTTTTTAGTTCGTCCAGCTTGTTAAACAAGCTTTGTACATTTGCGGTTAGGACCTTTAGTGACAGTTTACTCCGTGAGGCCCAACCCTCATCGTGACAGGTTTTGGCCAGAGGAAGGGCTCCTTGACTTGTATTATTTGCCATCTTTTATTTTCAGGCCATTTGCCCCGCTTTCGGTCCTCTCTCTCAATTCTATCCTTAGTTGCCTCATTTTCATCCGCTCCCTCGGCTCGTATTCTGGCTGAAAAAACACTTGCTTGTGCGAATTTCGTAAGGCCGTTTTTCCTTTTAGCAGTTTTGATGCCAAGCCTTCGTTATCAATTATAACTTTGAGAGGCCTTGGGTTTGTTTGTAGGTCGCGGCCTAGGTCTGCTTTACCAAGACGGAAGGCTTTATTGACGGTATAGGTTTCCCCATTCTTTAGGACAGCGCTGACGTATTTGTGTATTCGATCATAATCGTGTGCAATTCGTTCCGTTGTACTGTCAAACGTGGACTCAGGAGCACCTTGTATGATAATGTTGTTTTTCCGATTTATGGACGACTTCTGTAATACCTTACCTGTAGTTCCGTTTGACTCGTCTTGAACAACTATGCAGTTTTGTCGGTCAAGGGAAACCCGTGATGCATTTCCAGTCTTACTGCTATCGGAAGACCCCGAGATGTTGTTAGGAATAGTTTTTGACTTTGCGTTTCCACTACCATCACCAGAGATAGGCTTCTTTTGGAGTCTGAGATGGCACCGATCAGGTCTGGCTTCCTGCTGCCCCCCTTCTACATTTGTGGTTTCCTTCTGTGATTTGTATGCAGCCTTAGCATACCCACTAGGAGTGGTTGATGTGCTGGGTACATTTTGCACTTTCGGTCCGGAAAATGAGCCTATAATTAGCGGGGTTTTTAATTCGGGAAGTTCCTCATGTGCTGAGATTGGGCGCAGAGTATTATTCCCGCAGACCGTTAGAGATGTTTCTGTAGAATCTTGATCACGGCGCTCCTCGTCGAGGACAACTTGACCATTTATGTTACTTGCCTGATCATTTTTGTGCGCAGACGCTTCGGCGACAGATGCTGCTGCTGCGTACGTTAGGTCCCCTCCCTTAAGTTCATGCATCACCAGTGTTTCCTCGTGAGGGTGAAATCGAGAAAATTTCTTCAGCTCTTCCAGCTCCACTCTAAGACTATTAACCACTTCCTCAAGTTTCGTAAATTTGTTAAGAAGGGTAAAATATGATAGGCAGGCTTCATCTTTATGAGTTGCCTCCCTTAAACATTTAAGACTTTTAGTTCGCTTGGCAGGAGGACTTTTCAATAAGCTTCGTGACCGATATTTTGTATTTGATGACTGAATTTGATCCTTACGGCTATACGCTTCTATAAATAACAACACACGTCTAAACATGTCCATTAATAACAATACCAGTCCTAACTCAACGAACCAAAGTAGTAAA
Organism: Ligula intestinalis; assembly: GCA_036362985.1. Lineage (NCBI taxonomy): Eukaryota > Metazoa > Platyhelminthes > Cestoda > Diphyllobothriidea > Diphyllobothriidae > Ligula > Ligula intestinalis. The sequence goes on along the minus strand of JAYGXS010002207.1, from coordinate 8,806 downwards.
CCAGTGTTAGATTATCTCCCCCGAACAACCCAGAATAGACCACCAGTCCCAAACAGAATTTCATATCAAAACGAATATCCGTATTTAAATGCACACCCTCAAATGACACCTAACCCCTTCTCTCAACCTATGTATCCTAGCCCATACACAAGACGACCACCACACACCCAACCATTTCAATATAACACGCACACTCAAATCCCACCTCGCACGACACCATACCCTCCGATAGTTACACAATGCCATCGAATTCCACCACTCTCATCACCAATTTTTCCCAATAATGCACAATTCGCCACAAATAGTCCAACACCACCATATTATCCACCAATCACACAATTTCCGCACACGAGCACTCAACACAATCAAACAAGTAATAGGAATCCATTTTTTCACAACAGATTCCAGCTTTTGTATCCGACACAATAGGTGTTGCTCTTATTAATGCTAGATCGATAGTTAACAAAGTTCCACGACTTAGGACTTTTATTGACACACACAATCCCGATATAGTCTTTTTAACAGAAACATGGGTAAACGAATCAACCTCCAATGCTTCACTTTTTATAGCAAACTACACCTTCTATAGACAGGACCGTGCTAATAAACGAGGAGGAGGTTGTATGATCTACATTAGATCTACCATAGAACAGAGTGGCTTTGAGGTTCTTCAGGAGACGTTCAATGGCGAAGCTTGCTTCGCTATAATAACATCCAAGACCCTTAAAAGCATTCTAATTGGATGTTTGTACACCCCTCCGGAATATAGTAATGATGACACTGGTCTTACAAATCTACTAGATATTCTATCAAATATCCAAACCGAATATAAGATAATTGCAGGAGACTTAAACCGTCCAGAAATAAACTGGACAGAGCTATCAGCCCCATCCACACACGATGAATTATTATCATCAATTGTGTTTTATAACTGGACGCAAATAATAAGCAAACCAACCAGGAGAAACAATATACTCGATGTTATTCTCATCAATGATATCTGGCCATTATATACGCACTACGACAGCATAACCTTTGATAGTGATCATAAGACAATAATAGCAGTGCTCCCTCTTAACATTAAAATAAGACCTGATCCTAGTTACACTTCTATAAACCCCAAAAATCTTGACATTGAATCTATGAATAACTACATTAGGTCATTGGATTGGAGCTCTTTCCTCCTAACAGCATCCCCTCTAGAAGCTGTAAACATATTATATGCCACCCTTAATTTAATTCGAGATGCCCTAATTGACGAGAGATCCCCATGTAAGAAATCACTAATCCCAAACTTCCTTTGCAAACGGCTAAAAAAACTTAAAATCAACTCCACGACCCATGTATTAGTTATCTATCTACGCTCAGACGCATTACAGAGATTCACGAGTTAGCCCAGAACATTGAAACAAATAAGACGATAGCAGCAGAACATCGGGCAATCGAGTCCCCAGAAGGGACAGCCCAAATCTTCAGGAAACAAGGCCCCCAAATCATGCTTGATGACCAGGGAATAGTAATAACAAATGACAACCAAATAGCAAATCTTTTCAACGAGTATTTCTCAACCAACTATTCAGTCGAGGAAGAACCAATCCCCCAACCAACAGAAATGACGGCATTTGTATAACAAGAGATATTGTTTAGCGAAGAAACTGTAGAGAAAGCTATCCGCCAACTGTCCAATACCACATCATATGGAACGGATAGAATCCCTACTTGCATACTGAGACATATGACATATGCCCCAATATTTCTGTCTAACCTTCTCTCGTTACTGCAGTCAAATGGTACTGATCCAGAAATATGGAAAAAATCATGTATCACCCCAATTTACGAGAACGGTAATCGGTCCAATGCCCAAAATTATCGTGGTGCTCACCGAACATCGGTTTTAGCAAAAATCTTAGAAAAAATAATTTATAACCAAATGTTAGACCATCTGACGAATGTAAATCTCATACCTTCCTCTCAACATGCCTTTTTACCTAAAAAGTCATGTCAGTCCTGCCATCTCACTTTCTTGGAATTCGTCTCCAAAAATCGAGATGATGGGAACACGGTAGCTACAATTTACTTTGATCTAAAAAAGCCTTTGACAAAGTTCCCCATAGAAGACTGATCGTGAAGCTTGTGAGTCACGGGATTCGGCCGCCCCCCCCCTTCTCCTTGATTTCCTCAAATCCTATCTTCAAAACCGATTCCAAGTAGTAAAACTTCGGAATATAGTATCAGAACCAGCTCATATAAGCAGTGGTGTTTTTCAAGGCACTATCCTAGGTCCCCTCTTATTTCTCATTTACATTCATGAGTTATCCACGATATCAACCTCTGCTAAAACATTTTTATATGCAGATGACTTAAAACTCGCATATGCCTATAACAAAATTCGATAAGTAGTGTGCATAGAACAATTGAATTAGACCTTCAAAAACTAAACGACTGGAGTGTTCAGTGGCAAATGCCGTTTTCACCAACAAAATGTAATCTCATGATTTTTGGACCACAAAAAACTTCCCCCCATAATGTTTAGTGGTCAAGAAATAAAAGAGCTAACATCTTTAAAAGATTTAGGTCTTAGCTATTCTAATACTCTTGACTTATCCCCACATGTTAAGCAAATCGCACCAAAAGCCAATCGACTATGTGGCTTCATGAGTAAAAATTTCACATTAATTACACTTATGACTAAACTTTACAAAATGTACGTTTTACCTATTCTAGATTACGGCTCAATATTTTTCGGTACCATGTCATCAGATGACAGACAGAAACTTGAAAAAATCCAGCGAAGGTTTACCAGAGTTCTGGGTAAACGCGATGAAGCCCGAGACTCATATTCAATAATGTACAGTAGATATGGTCTTAAACCCTTCTGGCAAAGGCGACTCCAAAATGGTTTAACTTTCCTATTTAAAGTGACACATAATCAGAACATCCTTAGCAATAATATGTTAACAAATCAAAACGGTTCCCGTCCCACTAGAAACAACCAGCATACAATTCATAACGCTAAAGCTAGGACGGCCCAGCGATCAAATTTCTACACCATAAGACATGCGATCATATGGAATGCCCTACCCAACGATATTCGCAAAAGCCACAGTTTAGCCGAATTAAGAAGAAAGACCAAGCAGTTCTTCTCAAATGACATGACGCATATATTTCTGAACAAAATAGGACGCTTTGCTAACCAGTTCTTTGACGTCCAATTCGGACCAAAAGGGATCTAACGGTCCAGGAGAGTTCCCGCACATTTTGGAGAAAACTGGCAAATGCTGGAAGCTTTCCAGTCGACGGTTTTCAAATCCGATAAAATCAAAACTTTAGCAAAATTGTGCCTTGCCTCCTTTTCCACTCCTTTAAAATAAAAATAAAAAACAAAAACTACGAACAATTTATCTATTCCAATATTCCTCGACTAATATCGAAATGTTTATAAAAAAATTATTATGAAATAAAATAATTTTCTCTTCAACTATACTAAAATATATATTGTTTCCTCTTATAATGTATCCGAAGTATCAATACTAATGATGTAAATCTCAATCTCACTTAGATATTCGACAAACGAATAGCCAAGTGTCTTCTGCCGATGCACTTAAATGACGATTGTGCTTCGCAGCTGCCTCGACCCACCTCAGACATCTGCAACGTCCCATCTAATTAGCAAACTTGTGCCACTGGATAACGATTGTAATCTCCGTATCGAGCAGACCCATGCATACGGTAGATGCGATGTCCTCAGCTGATTTTTTTCGCCTCTAAACTGACCGCGGCTAAGTATACCTCAGTTAAAGGACATGACAGTTTTTCCAGACACCAAGTATTCTTACTATAAAACCGTAACACGTACAATGTAAAGCTAGTTTATTTCATGTTTTTCTAGATTTCTTCTCTAGAAGTCAGGTTTTTATCACTTAAAAGAAACTCCTTATTTCGCACACTTTTGACCTAGCCAAAGACCAAAACAAATACAATAGTCACTGCGAAAGAAGGGGTTTGGGTTAGGTTTTTTCCTGCCTTCCGGGGTTTTTGACGGCGCCAAAGATGAGCTTTACAAATTAACCATATAATTATTATTATGAGGACTAAACACAGCACGAACACAAACATCCCCTTTTACATAAGTTTTTTTACTATTGCTGGGGAATATCTTGTCGGGCTGGATGGGAGACACATATTTACACGGACCCTACGAGATAGTCTTGCCCTACGTTACTTCGTGATGAGTTCGAACTAACATTATCCGGATACCAACTATCTAGACGAGGCTGGTTGGAGGATTTGCAATGAATGTAAAGGGAATTAAAAGGATTACCGAAGGCGTGTAGGTTAGTTAGCTTACCATTAAGGGCTGGGGTCGCAGCTACTTGAAGGCAAGATTGTTAAACGACCACGGAGGGCAGTCACTAGTGCACATATTTGTTAAGTAAATCACAAAAGGGAGGGACAGTTAACTTAATGTTATACTTATGGGTGACTGCAACAAATGTACAAATTGAAAGGCGAATGTCTTTAAGTATGCTTTCAATCACTGTTTGCTAAAGGCACCACTTGAAGCTCTTCCGACGCAACGATCAGAGCACTTGGAGGACAACAAATTGAATGTTAGAACCTCTATTTCACCGATATTCCTTGCAGTATAGACCTCCGTATGGTTGACGTGATCATGCAATTCTTTCATGGGATTAAGATCTTTACTCTTTACCGTCTGCAATAAACAAACCAATATTTTGGCACGGTGAACTACTGTCAAATGCGAGATGAGTCATTGCAAATAGATTGGGTTCTTCTCTTCCCCGGGAATATCACTCAACGTTGCAATATATATAAGGAGAGGTTGTTGCATCTAATGCTGCCGCTTCTTGTTATCAGTGCTCAGGGCATCTTACTGTCAACAGCAGCTAACCAGAGACCTAAAAATAGGTAAAAGTAAGAAAGGAAAGATATGGGTGAATTTTGCCGAACAAACCAAAATGCAGACTTCAAAGAATGGAAAGTCCAGCGGAATAGTAAAAATGGTCTGTTTCCTAAATCAATTCAGAATTCCATGTTGCTTCACTACTAGTTGCCAAAATGTTCATGTAAAAGGAAGCGAACCGAACAAAGTTTCGATATACCGAACAATACAAACAAAAGCGAGAATTTTACTAGTTCCTTCTGTCGGTTTTCACCGAAGAAAATGCCTTCAATTCACCTAGTGACGAGACTATGGAAGCACCAAGTATGCTATTTGCGGAAACCATGGTTTCAAAGAGACAGGTCTCCTGTAACCAACTTGCTCTACTCTTTTGAACGCCTTATAAGCAAGTTTCTAGACGCAATCTCATGCATGAAGCTTATATCGACTTCAAGAAGGCCTTCAATAGCACTTTTCCCACCACCTTCGAGCAATCTCAGCCATAGAGTAGAAATGGGTAAGTTTCTGATGAGGATAGCAAGCATCCTTATCGACAGCTCTGAAACATTCTATTTGAGAAACCAGGAGTTGACAGAGTTTTCGGTTGAGGCTGGTGTTAGAAATAAGTAGAGGTCAGGGAATAGTGGGAGAAGTGACCCAACAAAAAACTTGACTATCACAACTCAGATTTAAATTGAATAAAACCACAAATAGTGTGCAAATATTGGCTTAAACAACCTGTGTCTCCATAAGGTGAGCATTATAACGAGCCAACCCGAACCATGGGTGTTTAAACTCACCAAGGTCATCTTGGCGCGGATCCGGATGAGGATGGTGTGAACGTCTTTTGGTGAAGATACCGGTCTTTCTTCTCTCTCCCTCTGCTGGCACTATTTTCACCCGTTCCGCGTCGCCGTTGCACACTCTTCCCGCCGTCCTGTGTCGCCGTTACACACTGAAGGTCTAGGTCAAGGCGCGCAACTTATCTTTCAAAGCTAAGTAAAATAGATATTTTTATCAGATTTCCTCGTTACTTGCTGAATTTAGTAGCTTAATTTTTGTTATTTATTTGTATATTTAACTCTTAAGCAACCTACAGATGTTGCTGTTCCCTTTCTTTACTCTTGTGGCTTTAATTTTAAAGTTGCAGAAGCTAAAAGACTCTCATCCCCAAGTAAAAACCCGCTGATTCTCGTAAAACTTTTTTCGGTGATAGAAGTAGACCTTATATTCTCTCAACATGAGCGGTCAGCCAACTATTTAACGGAAAATAAACTTTGCATATGCAGGGATAAAACGCCAATGGAGCGTCGGGTTTTATCCAAAGTAGCAAATGAGAACATTGGCTCCGTTTCAACAAAACCAAAAGTTATCTCTGAGGCTGGCCCTCCCTCTCAGGTAAGACCACATCCCTCTGGGTCAATGTCAGTTTCCCCTGATACTTCTCCCATTCACCTTACTCGTGATTCGAGTGAGATTGTAGCCTCGTCAAGTTGTTCTCCTTCTAAGCCAACCACGTCTGTGATAGCTTTAAATTCCGATAAACTTATGAGCGCCCCTAGTAAATCTTCGTCAGTTTTCAAATTCAGCAATATGATTACCGATAATAACTCAGTATCTAACAAAGACCCAACCGCTCAAGCTAGCGCTTTTCCTATCCCCAAATATCATCAACATCCCCAAATAATTCAGCCATCTTATAAATTAGCCGTTTTTCAAAACCAGTCATGCAATTTTCGAAGGCCAATATTCGGTCAAATTTTGATATATTGCCAAAAAATCCTATATTTAAGCCCCTTCCTGGTTTTCCCATGCCACATTTCAGCCGCCCTTTCTATGGAGCCCCCTCTAATAGGCCTTCAAGCTGCCACACCACTTGCTGAAGTGGTTGAGGTGGTTTTCGGACCACATTTTTCAACCTCCCTAGGAAAATTTCAAAGGGAAAGGAGGAAAACCTATCTAAAGGGCCGTGACGTGCAACGTCTTCCAGCAGGTGAACTATGCTCTGAACATTGTACAGCAGTTCTTCCAGGCCATACAGTTCTTCATACTTCTCCACAAAAATTTCCAGCAAGTGTGTATCGTACAGTACCCAGTCCTTACAAGAACGTGGCCAAACTAGGCAACGCATTGCTATCGACAGAAGCATGAAATGCTTCCAATATTTCTCCTCGATTACGTCTTTCAGAACTGCCATTCCTGTATATAACAGGAACTGACGCAACTCCGTGCCTTTCCAACTGTCTGACTCACTAAGAGCTCTAGCTCTCTGTGTAAATTCTCTTGGTAAATACGGATTTATACCCTTAAACCTATCACCAGCTATTTCTACGGCTTCGGATAAGAACCTATAGGGCTTAATAGTCGGGCTTTTTACCCACAATTTCAGGAAACGTCGAGTTACACCGAGGTTAACAAGATGTAGGGGATCTAAAGGGAAACGAGTTATCATTCCTATATTAACCTCTAACAACGGTTACCTGCCGATACGATGGCAGTCGTCCACTTGACTATAAAATTCTTCGTCACTCCTTCCGTCGTTACGAACAACGTCGTACACTAACTCATCCCCATGAACACCCTTAACCTTACATCGCTCGCACCCACAATATGCATTAGCATTTTTCATTTGATTTATAAATGCCCTAGCAGGAGCATCGCAAATAACAGCTCTCACTTTAAAGTTAAATGTGCGGTTAAGACATTGTACATGAAGGCCCTTTCTAGAAAGCAAGGAAATTTCTATAATTTAGGGCTTGCAGAAAACCTGAAAATCAGACGGCTTGCCTTTCCCGCAACAGTCACCTATTGCGAAAATATCACTAACAAAAGGCTCCATTACTCGACCGAGAATAGGCCAAAAATCAAATTTAGTTTTCATATATAAAGGTAAACCATCTTAAGCTAAATATACAACAATCTTGTCAACTTTAATAGGAACAGAATGCTTACTTACCTGGTTCGTAAGATTCTTTATAAGTCCCAGGTGAACGTACTGCCCTCTGCCCATTACAGAAACCAATGTTCGCTGACTGGATCTTCCCACAAGGGTTCGTCCGTCTCCGGGTAGGTCTGGTGAAACGCGTTTCAAAACTTTGAGGAGACTTGTGAGATGCATTATGGGCGTGTTACAGTATATTGCCCACAACTTCAGTGCATCTCGGAGATTTAGATTCTCAAATGTGGGTGGCTATATTGGAGATTCCCAAGACACTTCAGACTCGTCCGAAGAGCTTCAAGAGCTCCAGTCCTCCACTTCAAATTTGCTCAACTCCGAGTCTCCAGTGGAAAAACTGTTGGAGGAGTGATCGGACGATGAAGATGAAGAGGAAAAAGAGGAACAAGACCTCCTCATTTCACGCTTAGCTTCATTCATAAGCGCAAGATAATCGCGCCTTGCTCGCATCCTTACTGTCGTTTAGTGTACAGACTTCCACATACTGAAAAAATTAGCGAGATTTCAACAAGTTTGCGGAAAAAAGAGCCATAGATAACAGCGCTTACTTACGCGTGCGAACGGCAGCGTGCATCACAAAATAATAGCTGACATCGTTTAGCGCTACCAGCGTCAATTGACTGAGCCAATGAAATTCAGTTGCATGTGTGCGAAGGTCTTAAGTCTACAATATTTCAACCAATGACATGTGGGCACTACATATTCCAGCATTTGTAGTGCCAATGTCGAGTCCAACAGCTCTATAAATATTAATAGGGAATAAAATCACACACTTCTAAATGCCACTGTTGTACTTGTCTCTAATTGAATTAAATTACTATCTACAACAGTCATAGTAGAGGGGTTGTAGCCTTTTCAGGGGTCCTTGCTTTTGGAGCGAGTAATAGCTGTTTTTTCTTCCTTTGTGAAACCTTGAAATACAAGGGGCGCCACTTTCCACTTGGTGT
>JAYGXS010002206.1:0-11020 GCA_036362985.1 Ligula intestinalis | reverse complement strand
TTGATAAACCAGGAAACCACGAGTCCAGAAGGGCCAAACACAGGTGCATACGCCAGCAGAAGGCGGATGCAGAACGGCCTGCTAAAGACCAACTAAAGCCCTCAGTTTTATCGCGAGACAGAACTTGGAGCACGCCATGTGAACAAAAAGCAAGACGACCACTTCAAGAGGAGACTTCTGGAGAAAAGGAAGTTAAATTGGACCAAAGGGTAAACGGTCAATTAAAAGAAAATGCTACCAGCAAAATATCCATAGAATCTTTCACAGATCTGGACTTCAAAGTCCCTGCTGCTACTCTGCTTCAGTGCGATGTGACCACGGCCCAAGCTCGAGCCAACCGTAAGCAACATATAGTGATACAGGGTGCACCAGAATCAACGGCTACAGTTGCTGGGGATAAGGTGGATCACGATCGAAGTCTCGTTAGGCAGTACGCTAAATCACTGCTTAGGGGCACTGAGTCTGTAAAAATTCTCAAAACATATAGAATATGCAAGGATCAGCCGACGAATGGTTAAAGCTTTCGGCCACGACCATTAAAGGTCATTTGGGCTACCGAAGCGCATGCACAGCTTATGCTGGAAAGAAAGTTTTCTCTGCGGACCATGCATGCTGGAGTTTTCTTTCAGCCGGATTATGAACCAAAGGAACGCAGGAAAATGCGACTTTTGAAAAACGATCTAAACGACCGAAAGAATAAAGGTGAAACCGGCCTACAAATAAGAGGAGGAGAAATAGTCCACATTGAACGAAATTTTCTTTGGCCGGAAGTAGTCAGGCGGAAAACTTAACCAAGATCAACCGGCCGGTTCTAGATGATACCACAAGCAATAGTGGCCGCTGCCTCGAGATCTATTATACAAATTGTCAGGGTCTCTTCAATAAACTTGGCGAACTCAAAACAAAAAGTATCTGAGCAGAAACCGCATATAATTGCATAAACAGAGACTTGGTTGACCGAAGCAATAGGGATCAGTGAAGTCAGCATTGAAGGCTATCAACTGTTCCGCTGCGACAGATCTCAACGTAGGGGCGGAGGAGTGGCACTTTATGTAGCCAACGCAGTTTCCTGATGTCAGAGGGAAATCGCAGCATAGCCCTACGACGACATGAAATAATTTCATGCAAAATTAAGATACGCAACATCCGGCACTCAATATATGCGTTGTTTATCGGCCTCCCGGCTCCAGCGAAAGTGAAGACGTAGAACTGCTAAGGTCACTGACAGTTATCTGTAAACAGGAAAAAAAGGGAAGTGAACTCACAACCGCCACTTGGGTTAAGCGACCACGTTGCTTTTACCTGTGTGTGTTACCTATTGTCTCCAAAACTGCAAATTAAGAGGCGCAGAAATATTTGGAAAGCCGATTTTGAAGAAATGAGACGTACCGCTTCCGCAGAAAACTGGTTACCCAGTACGAACGATACAAATGAATTATGGCAGCATATCCAGGGGACTGTAGAGCGCTTAATTGAAGTCCATTGGCCAATGAAAGTAATAAGACCATGTGCCAGACCTCCATTTGTCAGCCAGCCGATAAAAAAGGTCATGAAGAAGAAACAAAGTTTGTGGAAAAAATACGAGCATCTTGAAGATTCAACATCACTTGCCGAATATAAAGCGCAGCGAAATATATGCCGTAAGGAAATACGAAATTCTAGAACTGCCTTTGAGCGTCAACTTACAGCACAAGCCAAAATATGTCCAAAGAAGTTTTATGGATCCACCCGCAGTCAAAGGAAGCACCAGGACGACATTGCAACTCTAAGGGATAACCTCGGGAACGAAGTAAGGGAAGGACCGCGGAAAGTTGAGTTACTCTCAGAGTTTTTCAGATCGGCGTTTACGGTGGAATCCCCCGACGACAATTCAGGAGTAGAAGTGGGCGAAGGTACAGCCGTTATTGAAACTGTTACCTTTTCTGTCGCATACGTAAGACATGTCCTCCGTCACATCAAAATAGACAAGTCTCCTGGACCGGATGGGATCCTTGGACTGATACTTAAAGAACTGTCGACCGAGCTATCGGTGCCTCTTTCAATTCTGCTCGAGCTTTCCGTGAGAACAGGGGACTTGCCTTTGCAGTGGAAGACGGCCAACATCGTACCATTATAAAAGGGAGGTAGCACGATGTCTGCAAACAGATTTCGGCCCATAAGCTTGACTTGCCTTTCCTGCAAAATGATGGAGGTCCTTGTGAAGCAGGCCATACTAAGATTTTGCGATGAAAGTGACATCATACGAAATTTCCAACATGGCTTTTGGCGAGGGTGCTCCTGCCTTTCAAATTTACTAACTTCAATTGAGGCCTGGACAAGTGCTTTAGAGGAGAGCTTCGAAGTGTACGTAGTGTACATCGATTTCTGCAAAGCCTTTGACAGTGTGCTCCATCAACGTCTTTTACATAAAATGAGCGTTCTTGGCATCAAGGGGAAAATTTTGGACTGGATCAGGTCATTTTTAGTCGGTAAAAACAACGCGTTTGCATCGGGGAGGATAAATCGGACTAGGTTGACGTAGTTAGTGGGGTTCCTCAAGGCTCCTTTCTCGGTCCTCTACTCTTCATTCTCTATGTAAATGACAGCCTTCAAGAACTGGACTGCGGTAAAATCATGTTCGCCGATGACGTTAAGCTCTGGCAGGTCATTAAGCGCCCAAGCGACCGAGATGCTCTGCAAAATAATCTTTGCAAACTGCAAACGTGGTCCGGGAGATGGCTGCTGGATTTCAATGTGCAAAAGTGTACCATCCTCTACTTGTGTCCAACAAACTACCCTATCCCCCAGAGCAGCAAGACATATCACCTGAAAAATATCCAAATTTCCGTAGCATCTACCCAAAAGACCTCGGCATTTGGATACAGATTTATCTGAAGCCCTCATTACAATCTCTCAAAGCTGCAAATAAAGCCACGGGAGGGCTGCACGCTATCAAAAGGGCGTTTCTAGCCTTCGATGAAGATCTCTTTGGTAGAGTGTACGGCACATTTGTTCGACCACACCTAGAGTATGGAATACAGGCGTGGCGGTCATGGCTAGCAAAGGACACAGCATGTCTGGAGAAAGTGCAGCGTCGGGCAACAAAGCTAGTAAGAGGTCTAAAGAACCACACTTACATAGATAGACTGGCATGTCTAAATTTATTCCCTCTGCATTACAGGCAACAAAGAGGGGATCTTATCCTTGTTTACAAGATAATAAACGTTTTGACGACATGTTTCAGTGGCACCTCTGGCCTCATCTCCGTGGGCACACAATGAATCTGCGCACGAAAATGTCCAAGTTAAACCTCCGCTCTGAATTCTTCACGCAACGTGTCATACAACAGTGGAACAACCTTCCACAATCAGTCGTGGAGGCCACTTCCCTTCAGATGTACAAACAACGCTTGGATAATTACATGCGTCCCCTCTCCTCTCTCCAAGTCTGAACTCTAAAAACCAGACATATATTGTAAAAAACAATGCTTCTCTCCCCCCTCCAATTCTGACCTCTAAAAACCGGACATATATTGCAAAACCAATGCTGCTCACTGTTTTCCAATACATTGTTAGCAGTGGTAAAATTTCATAGGTGCTTGTACACGTTCTAAATAAGGTTTTCAAAGACATTGCCTATTATCCTCACCAAATAAACTGAAACCATACTACTTGCGGTGCTAAAGCCCGTCAATGCATTTCTCTATGCTCCTTCACTTCGATTCGGAGCAAACGGGTTAAATCGGTCAATACGAAGATTAATTTTACCGATCTTTTGACATTTATAAACCCGGTTGCACCTTTTTCGTCTACGACAGCAAACGTGGCAGACTTTTATTGGTTAACACTGGCATTCAATTGAATGTCATTTCTCCTTCAACAGCAAATGGTCGGTCTCCCAACCCTGGTTCCTTACATCAGGCCGTCAAAAACTCGCTTATTGCAACCTTCGGTAACTGTTTGCTTTCGTTGCTCAACGGTTAACGGCCTGTTTTGCCCTGAGTGCCTGTAATTACTGACGTGCCCTGTGCCATAATTGGTGCAGACTTTCTCATTTCTTTTGGCCTCATTGTCTACTGCTGCCGCTCCCGTTTAATTGATGAGACTGCGAAGCTGACTTTTCCAGGCATTCCCTCATCTGAAGTGTCCCGCATACTTTTCATTTTAGAATTTTATCCGGATAGTTAATTTCGCCAAATTGTTGCGAGATATCCTGGTCTCACTCCTCCCAAATTCAGTGTCTCTAAACCACGGCACGATTTTGTGCATCACATCCGGACCACTAGCCTTCCTGTTTTTTCTTGCCCTCGCTGTCTCGCGCCTGCACGTTGTACTACTGCTAAGGCTGAGTTCGAGCATAAATATAAACTATATTTATTTATTTAGCTGAACAACGTCGCTATCCCGTACCGCTACCCTCTTCCACATCCTCAGAATTTTGCCAGTGCTCTAATCGGCAAGTCCGTGTTCTCGAAAATGGCTCTGGTCCAGATCTTTTGAAGACGGCCGTCACCACCACATTTGGCCTCTTTGAGTTCTTGCGCATGCCGCTTGACCCGCTGGACGACGTTTTTGTTGTCACTTCAACCACCGGAGAACACATAGAGCACCTTGCAACGGTGTTGACCACCTTCAATAATTTGGCTTTGTCCTTAACTCTTCCACGTGCGTTTTTAGCGTTCGCTCTCTTGAGCTTCTTGGATGCTTCGTCGACACCCATGGTATCCATTCGCTCCCTTCCAAACTTGTAGTCATTCGAGATGTCCTGCCTCTCTCTTCCAAGCATCAATTCCAGCGATTTTTGGGTATGAAGAATTTTTTCTGTCGATCTCTCTCTAACTGTGCCGACAGTATTCTTCCGCTCACTAACCTCCTTTCGGGTCCCAAAGGTTTGTTCGAGCTATCTGCAGACGCCCTCGCTGCTTTTGACAAGGCTAAGGTTGCCCTAGCCGGTGCCGACCTCTTGACTCACCCAATCTCTGATGCTCTTATATCACTATGTCGCAGTCAGCACGGTTCTCAAGCGGCATCGTGCAGGTCAACCTTTAGCTTTCTTCGTTAAAAAGTTATAACCTGCCCAATTGCGCTACAACACATTTGGACGGGAGCTCCTGGCTATCTACTTCGCCGTGAAATACTTCCGGCACTCTCCCGGGGGCAGAGGATTCACTAATACAAGCGAACATGCGAATACCAAGAAGTAACTCACTGTTTTCTCTTACTACAAGCCATTCTTATATGCCTTGAAGTCACAATCAGATAAGTTGAATCTCGGGAGATTCGCCAGCTGGACTAAATTTCTTAGTTGATCTCAGATATCCACCATATTGGTGGGTCACGCAATGAGGTGGCTGACGTATTTTCAATGCCCTCTCTTGTTCATTTGCAACTCACTCCTGGATCGACCTCACTGATATATGCCGAACAACGCCGTGTTGGTTCATCGTCTGATGAGGATGTTTCCGGAGTCCAACTCCAGGAGTTGCCGCCGAATACTGACAAAGGCACTATTCCTTGTGACGTTTCTATCGTCTCTCATCGCCCCTTTGTGCCACCGTCCCTCCGGCACAATGTTTTTTTCCCTACACAACCTTTATCACCCTGGGAGTCGAGCCACAGACAAGCTGGTTTCACGCCTCTTTGTCTGGTATTAGATGCACTAGGACCTGAAAACTCAGGCTTTTACCGCTTTTCAACGGAGTTATGTCCACCGGCCTAGCAGGACACCCATCCGTACCTTCACCAGCCCTGGTGCCAGGTTCATTCCCATTCATTTGGATATCGTAGGCCCCTTGCCTCTGTCCAATGGCTGTTCCTACCTTCTCATCTGTGTGGGTCGATACGCTTGGTGACCAGAAGTGATCCCAATTCGCGATGTTTCTGTTCCAGCTGTTGTTACGGCTTTCTTCAGTCGATAGGTTGCCATTTTTGACGCTCCCTTCACAGTCATGATTGAACGTGGGGGCTCTCCCAATCTTTACCCTCCCTTTTAGGCTGAAATTGCATCCGCACTACGGCCTATCACCCAGCTACCAACGGAATGGTCCAGCGGCCCTACAGAACGTTGAAGTCCTCCCCTCACGCAGCGGCCGATCTGAAGAACTGGACGGACCATCTTTCTCTGGTCCTATTGGGCATCCATCCCCAATCAGCGTGGCCCATATCCTGATTGGTTGCAGGTCAGGTCAGAGGTCACCCCCAAAACTGCGCATAACGCAGGACACAAATACAACAACAGTTTGTCTACTGCGAGCAGCTCTATTCTGCAGAGCCTTTGTCAGCTCCTTTTCTTACAGTTCGCTGTCCTACGTTATTGGTCTTACTGACTTCTGACTTAAGGAAGCCTCTGTAGTCGACTATCCCTTCTTTCTGCAAGGCTATAGCGGGGTATGTGGCAAATTCTATGGGTGGGGCATACTATATGCCTTATACTACATGCCCAATAGAAAAGTTGGTGACAGAAGGAGGAATCCAAAGGCCAGTGCCGCCCAGAAGCTCGACGCCGGTGGCCAAGGTCAAGGCGCGCAAATTATCTTTCAAAGCTAAGTAACATCGATATTTTTATCAGATTTCCTTGTTACTTGCTGAATTTACTATCTTAATTGTTGTTATTTATTTGTATATCTGACCCTTTAGCAACTGCACATACCGGTAGTTGTCTTTTTTACCGATAGGTCAAAATATACATTTTTATACAGTTTCACCGACATAGCCTCATTCTAGTTCCAGTAGATTCACGTAAAAAGCAACTAATCTATTGCGTAAATACTGAATTATATCGAAAAATTTGTTACTTTATCAATTTCCAGCAAGAAGTAGTTTGTATTACTCGATATAATATTAAAGATATTTGTCACCCTGCGTAGCCTCTTCGGTAATTCAAATTTTCTGTCGCAATTTTGTGCATAACTTTGCTTAGAACATATCCTATCACTCACTTTCTATTCAATATGATACCCAAGCCACAACTGAGACGTAAATTAACCCGAAATACCAATTCTCTTAACGATAAACCCATCTTAAGCATGAAGAAACTTGATCTTGATGCTTTAGACAACTTTAGTAAGCTTTATAACCAATATGCTTGCCTGTTTACGGTCCTTGGTGCCATCTTTGATGGAAAGGTATCTACGCTCACTTTTCACCAATGTGAGAAACTAGAGCCTTTCGTCAATATGGTGTCTACTGAGACCCGTGATCGGCAAAAAAGGAATTTTAATTTTCTTTTGAAAAATGCTTCAAAAGATAAACAACCTATAGATGTTGCTGTTCAGTTTCTTTACTCTTGTGGCTTTAATTTTAAAGTTGCAGAAGCTAAAAGACTCTCATCCCGAAGTAAAAACCCGCCGATTCTCGTAAAACTTTTTTCGGCGATAGAAGTACACCTTATATTCTCTCAACATGAGCGGTCAGCCAACTATTTAAAGGAAAAAAAACTTTACATATGCAGGGATAAAACGCCAATGGAGCGTCGGGTTTTATCTAAAGTACCAAATGAGAACACTGGCTCCGGTTCCACAAAACCAAAAGTTGTCTCTGAGGCCGGCCCTCCCGCTCAGGTAAGCCCACATCCCTCTGGGTCAGTGTCAGTTTCCCCTGATACTTCTCCCATTCACCTTACTCGTGATTCGAGTGAGATTGTAGCCTCGTCAAGTCGTTCTCCTTCTAAGCCAACCACGTCTGTGATAGCTTTAAATTCCGATAAACCTATGAACGCTCCTAGTAAATATACGTCAGTTTTCAAATTTGGCAATATAATTACCGATAATAACTCAGTATCTAACAAACACCCAACCGCTCAAGCTAGCGCTTTTCCTATCCCCAAACCTCATCAAAATCCCCAAATAATTCAGCCAGCTAATAAAATTAACCGTTTTTCAAAACCAGTCATGCAATTTTCGAAGGCCAATATTCCGTCAAATTTTTATATAATGCCTCAAAATCCTATATTTATGCCCCCTCCTGGTTTTCCCATGCCACACTTCAGCCGCCCTTTCTATGGAACCCCCTCTAATATGCCTTTCTACAATATGCACAGTTCATTTGATAATAATTACTTGACAAACTGTAGACCAGGGCCAATTTGCTTTCCACCTTTTGTTTCTCCCATGCCGTTTCCCTTTCCGCCACCAAGTTTTCCTTTTTTATAAATACTGACGAGCGTAACCTGAATCTGAAGGATACGCTCAGTATAGTCTCACTCAATGCGAGATCAGTTGTTAATAAGATGACAGAACTTAAAACAGTAGCATTTGAGCTTGATCCAGATGTGCTCTGTGTCACTGAATCGTGGACACACTCTCTTATTGCTGACGCGACGCTCGCCATAGATAATTATAGTTTGTACCGACAAGACCGCATTGAAAAGCGTGGCGGTGGTTGCCTTCTTTATATTAAATCATCATTTGTACATTTCCCGTATCACCTGAGCATTTCGTCATTTTCTGGAAATTTTTTGACTTATTTCAGTCATCCTGCCACGCAACAAAAAGTGATAATTGGGTGTGTCTACAATCCCCCCTGTAACTCAAGTAATTTAAAGCAACTGTGTGAAATGTTTGAAAAAGTTGCAGAGACTCAATTCAATGTCAGAATAATTGTAGGTGATTTTAATCTGCCAGGCATTGACTGGCATGCAAATACCTGTCCACCAAGATTTCAGAAATTGGTTGACACTATTAACTTTTCAAACATGTCACAACTGGTCAGTTCAGTGACCAGAAATGACAACATATTAGATTTAATTTTTACAAATGATGTCCACCCTCTCTTTATGAATTTTAATGGTGATATTTTCACAAGTGACCATGCCTTAATTCACTGTTGTTTTCCAGTCTCTCTTTCTAAAAAGCCCGATGTAAAATGCAATAACCTCGACTTTGGTAACGTGAACCATGAATTAGTAAATGATTTTGTAAGTACCCTAGATTGGCATAGCATATTTTCAACTAACGATCCCTACTTCTTCCAGGATCTATTGCAAAACCTTACGGAAAATATTCAGGCTCTTACCCCACTTAAGATTTTTAAATCAAATTCACCTTCTTCTACTGTGCCACATTTTCTCCAAAATGGACTTAAAAAATTACAAAAACAACTTAAGGATACGTCTAATAGCTCTTTATCAGTTCACTTAAGAATAGCGCAAATATTTGAATAAGCGCTTAAAATAAGGCTTGCACGAGATAGGCGTAGAGAGGCCACAGCATTAAGTGATGCGAATTCTTCGAGATCAGTTGCTCAAGTCTTCCGTCTTCGGTCGGCTAAGCTTCAGAAAGTCATTCCACCCTTACTCAATGGCAACAATCATTTTATTACAGAGGATTTGGAGAAAGCAGCATTGCTAAATTCATTTTTCGCCAAGTTCTTTACCATCGAAACTAGCCCCACTCCTGTAATTCCCCTGCTGTGTGATTCAAATCTCAGTACCCTTAATTTCTCACCTGCTTGTATTCAAAAAGAAATAAGTCGTCTTAAAAATTCACATTCGGTAGGAATTGATAACATTCCAAACTTACTCATCAAACAATTAAGAGATTTCCCACCCTTACTGAGTAAGTTATTTTCAGTGTTTCTTGAGAATGGCTTTTTCCCGGACTACTGGAAAACTTCTATTATAATTCCCGTATTTAAATCTGGTTCCCGATCAAATATTCACAAATATCGCGGTGTTCATAAATCGTCCTCTCTAGCTAAACTCTTTGAAAAAATAAATTGCCAAAAAAATTACAGATTTCTGCATAAACAATAACATTCTCAGCTCCTCACAGCATGGCTTTTTACCGGACCGATCTTGTGAACCATGCCAAATGTCTCTTCTAAATCTACTTACTTCTCTTCGTAATGATCATCTATCCGTGGTAGTTATCTATTTTGACCTTAGTAAAGCATTTGATAAAGTTCCTCACAGGAGGCTCCTAGCCAAACTAGAGGCTATCGGATTTCGTAGTCCACTTACTGACTCCATCAGATCTTATCTTTCAAATCGACAACAAAAGGTTTTAGTAGGATCCTCATACTCTACTCCTACCACTTTTTTGAGTGGCGTCCTTCGAGGTACCGTGCTAGGTCCTCTGCTCTTTTTGCTTTGCATAAATGATATCTCATTGAGTGTTAAACACTCCCAATCTTATATTTATGCAGATGATCTCAAGTGTGTTTACTCTTTCTCTAAATCTACGGCCGCGAGATGCTTAAAACAAATTCATTCTGATCTTCACGCTCTTTCGACGTGGAACTCAACATGGCAGATGGAGTTCTCACCTTCTAAGTGCCAGTACATGTGCTTTGGGCCTGAAAGGCTGCCACAACCCGTTATTTTTCAAGGTTACCCAATGACTGAATGTTCCAGTATCAAGGAACTAGGATTAAGCTACACCAATAAATTAGACCTTTCTCCTCACGCCGATAGAATTACAGCCAAAGCCGCACAGATTTGCGGCTTTATCTCTCATAATTTCTATCTTCCTGAAATGAAATTAAGACTTTATCGTATGTTCGTGCTCCCCATCTTAGAATACTGTTGCCCCTTTTTCGGTCTCATGAATGAAGGTAGCCGTTCAAAAATAGAACAAATTCAAAAACATTTCACACGAAAACTGCTGCATCCGACAGCTTCTAATACTTGCTACTCAAATAGATGTCAATTACCGAAACTAAGGTTCCTTTGGGTCAGGAGATTGGAAGCAGGCTTTTGTCTCCTTTTTCGGCTTAATAATAGCACACATTTACCCAGGACTTCTGTCATTACCCCCGTCAGCCGTCCCTACAACCTAAGAAACTCGGCACTGGTTATACCCCCTCCTGCATCTTCCTCATGTAAACGCTCTTTGTTTTTTGCTTCCAGATATAGCTTTCTTTGGAATAACTTGCCAATCGAAATTAGGTCGTTAACTAGACTGTCTGCTTTCAAACAGAGACTGCACATTTATTTTAACACTGATTCTATTAACCTACTATTCTCCTCATCTTTTCCGAGCAGCTTTCTCCATGACCCCGAGAAAGGACCATCGGGAATTTAGGAGATCCGCTTGAAACTATTC
>JAYGXS010002205.1:0-11021 GCA_036362985.1 Ligula intestinalis | reverse complement strand
TTGATAAACCAGGAAACCACGAGTCCAGAAGGGCCAAACACAGGTGCATACGCCAGCAGAAGGCGGATGCAGAACGGCCTGCTAAAGACCAACTAAAGCCCTCAGTTTTATCGCGAGACAGAACTTGGAGCACGCCATGTGAACAAAAAGCAAGACGACCACTTCAAGAGGAGACTTCTGGAGAAAAGGAAGTTAAATTGGACCAAAGGGTACACGGTCAATTAAAAGAAAATGCTACCAGCAAAATATCCATAGAATCTTTCACAGATCTGGACTTCAAAGTCCCTGCTGCTACTCTGCTTCAGTGCGATGTGACCACGGCCCAAGCTCGAGCCAACCGTAAGCAACATATAGTGATACAGGGTGCACCAGAATCAACGGCTACAGTTGCTGGGGATAAGGTGGATCACGATCGAAGTCTCGTTAGGCAGTACGCTAAATCACTGCTTAGGGGCACTGAGTCTGTAAAAATTCTCAAAACATATAGAATATGCAAGGATCAGCCGACGAATGGTTAAAGCTTTCGGCCACGACCATTAAAGGTCATTTGGGCTACCGAAGCGCATGCACAGCTTATGCTGGAAAGAAAGTTTTCTCTGCGGACCATGCATGCTGGAGTTTTCTTTCAGCCGGATTATGAACCAAAGGAACGCAGGAAAATGCGACTTTTGAAAAACGATCTAAACGACCGAAAGAATAAAGGTGAAACCGGCCTACAAATAAGAGGAGGAGAAATAGTCCACATTGAACGAAATTTTCTTTGGCCGGAAGTAGTCAGGCGGAAAACTTAACCAAGATCAACCGGCCGGTTCTAGATGATACCACAAGCAATAGTGGCCGCTGCCTCGAGATCTATTATACAAATTGTCAGGGTCTCTTCAATAAACTTGGCGAACTCAAAACAAAAAGTATCTGAGCAGAAACCGCATATAATTGCATAAACAGAGACTTGGTTGACCGAAGCAATAGGGATCAGTGAAGTCAGCATTGAAGGCTATCAACTGTTCCGCTGCGACAGATCTCAACGTAGGGGCGGAGGAGTGGCACTTTATGTAGCCAACGCAGTTTCCTGATGTCAGAGGGAAATCGCAGCATAGCCCTACGACGATATGAAATAATTTCATGCAAAATTAAGATACGCAACATCCGGCACTCAATATATGCGTTGTTTATCGGCCTCCCGGCTCCAGCGAAAGTGAAGACGTAGAACTGCTAAGGTCACTGACAGTTATCTGTAAACAGGAAAAAAAGGGAAGTGAACTCACAACCGCCACTTGGGTTAAGCGACCACGTTGCTTTTACCTGCGTGTGTTACCTATTGTCTCCAAAACTGCAAATTAAGAGGCGCAGAAATATTTGGAAAGCCGATTTTGAAGAAATGAGACGTACCGCTTCCGCAGAAAACTGGTTACCCAGTACGAACGATACAAATGAATTATGGCAGCATATCCAGGGGACTGTAGAGCGCTTAATTGAAGTCCATTGGCCAATGAAAGTAATAAGACCATGTGCCAGACCTCCATTTGTCAGCCAGCCGATAAAAAAGGTCATGAAGAAGAAACAAAGTTTGTGGAAAAAATACGAGCATCTTGAAGATTCAACATCACTTGCCGAATATAAAGCGCAGCTAAATATATGCCGTAAGGAAATACGAAATTCTAGAACTGCCTTTGAGCGTCAACTTACAGCACAAGCCAAAATATGTCCAAAGAAGTTTTATGGATCCACCCGCAGTCAAAGGAAGCACCAGGACGACATTGCAACTCTAAGGGATAACCTCGGGAACGAAGTAAGGGAAGGACCGCGGAAAGTTGAGTTACTCTCAGAGTTTTTCAGATCGGCGTTTACGGTGGAATCCCCCGACGACAATTCAGGAGTAGAAGTGGGCGAAGGTACAGCCGTTATTGAAACTGTTACCTTTTCTGTCGCATACGTAAGACATGTCCTCCGTCACATCAAAATAGACAAGTCTCCTGGACCGGATGGGATCCTTGGACTGATACTTAAAGAACTGTCGACCGAGCTATCGGTGCCTCTTTCAATTCTGCTCGAGCTTTCCGTGAGAACAGGGGACTTGCCTTTGCAGTGGAAGACGGCCAACATCGTACCATTATAAAAGGGAGGTAGCACGATGTCTGCAAACAGATTTCGGCCCATAAGCTTGACTTGCCTTTCCTGCAAAATGATGGAGGTCCTTGTGAAGCAGGCCATACTAAGATTTTGCGATGAAAGTGACATCATACGAAATTTCCAACATGGCTTTTGGCGAGGGTGCTCCTGCCTTTCAAATTTACTAACTTCAATTGAGGCCTGGACAAGTGCTTTAGAGGAGAGCTTCGAAGTGTACGTAGTGTACATCGATTTCTGCAAAGCCTTTGACAGTGTGCTCCATCAACGTCTTTTACATAAAATGAGCGTTCTTGGCATCAAGGGGAAAATTTTGGACTGGATCAGGTCATTTTTAGTCGGTAAAAACAACGCGTTTGCATCGGGGAGGATAAATCGGACTAGGTTGACGTAGTTAGTGGGGTTCCTCAAGGCTCCTTTCTCGGTCCTCTACTCTTCATTCTCTATGTAAATGACAGCCTTCAAGAACTGGACTGCGGTAAAATCATGTTCGCCGATGACGTTAAGCTCTGGCAGGTCATTAAGCGCCCAAGCGACCGAGATGCTCTGCAAAATAATCTTTGCAAACTGCAAACGTGGTCCGGGAGATGGCTGCTGGATTTCAATGTGCAAAAGTGTGCCATCCTCTACTTGTGTCCAACAAACTACCCTATCCCCCAGAGCAGCAGGACATATCACCTGAAAAATATCCAAATTTCCGTAGCATCTACCCAAAAGACATCGGCATTTGGATACAGATTTATCTGAAGCCCTCATTACAATCTCTCAAAGCTGCAAATAAAGCCACGGGAGGGCTGCACGTTATCAAAAGGGCGTTTCTAGCCTTCGATGAAGATCTCTTTGGTAGAGTGTACGACACATTTGTTCGACCACACCTAGAGTATGGAATACAGGCGTGGCGGTCATGGCTAGCAAAGGACACAGCATGTCTGGAGAAAGTGCAGCGTCGGGCAACAAAGCTAGTAAGAGGTCTAAAGAACCACACTTACATAGATAGACTGGCATGTCTAAATTTATTCCCTCTGCATTACAGGCAACAAAGAGGGGATCTTATCCTTGTTTACAAGATAATAAACGTTTTGACGACATGTTTCAGTGGCACCTCTGGCCTCATCTCCGTGGGCACACAATGAATCTGCGCACGAAAATGTCCAAGTTAAACCTCCGCTCTGAATTCTTCACGCAACGTGTCATACAACAGTGGAACAACCTTCCACAATCAGTCGTGGAGGCCACTTCCCTTCAGATGTACAAACAACGCTTGGATAATTACATGCGTCCCCTCTCCTCTCTCCAAGTCTGAACTCTAAAAACCAGACATATATTGTAAAAAACAATGCTTCTCTCCCCCCTCCAATTCTGACCTCTAAAAACCGGACATATATTGCAAAACCAATGCTGCTCACTGTTTTCCAATACATTGTTAGCAGTGGTAAAATTTCATAGGTGCTTGTACACGTTCTAAATAAGGTTTTCAAAGACATTGCCTATTATCCTCACCAAATAAACTGAAACCATACTACTTGCGGTGCTAAAGCCCGTCAATGCATTTCTCTATGCTCCTTCACTTCCATTCGGAGCAAACGGGTTAAATCGGTCAATACGAAGATTAATTTTACCGATCTTTTGACATTTATAAACCCGGTCGCACCTTTTTCGTCTACGACAGCAAACGTGGCAGACTTTTATTGGTTAACACTGGCATTCAATTGAATGTCATTTCTCCTTCAACAGCAAATGGTCGGTCTCCCAACCCTGGTTCCTTACATCAGGCCGTCAAAAACTCGCTTATTGCAACCTTCGGTAACTGTTTGCTTTCGTTGCTCAACGGTTAACGGCCTGTTTTGCCCTGAGTGCCTGTAATTACTGACGTGCCCTGTGCCATAATTGGTGCAGACTTTCTCATTTCTTTTGGCCTCATTGTCTACTGCTGCCGCTCCCGTTTAATTGATGAGACTGCGAAGCTGACTTTTCCAGGCATTCCCTCATCTGAAGTGTCCCGCATACTTTTCATTTTAGAATTTTATCCGGATAGTTAATTTCGCCAAATTGTTGCGAGATATCCTGGTCTCACTCCTCCCAAATTCAGTGTCTCTAAACCACGGCACGATTTTGTGCATCACATCCGGACCACTAGCCTTCCTGTTTTTTCTTGCCCTCGCTGTCTCGCGCCTGCACGTTGTACTACTGCTAAGGCTGAGTTCGAGCATAAATATAAACTATATTTATTTATTTAGCTGAACAACGTCGCTATCCCGTACCGCTACCCTCTTCCACATCCTCAGAATTTTGCCAGTGCTCTAATCGGCAAGTCCGTGTTCTCGAAAATGGCTCTGGTCCAGATCTTTTGAAGACGGCCGTCACCACCACATTTGGCCTCTTTGAGTTCTTGCGCATGCCGCTTGACCCGCTGGACGACGTTTTTGTTGTCACTTCAACCACCGGAGAACACATAGAGCACCTTGCAACGGTGTTGACCACCTTCAATAATTTGGCTTTGTCCTTAACTCTTCCACGTGCGTTTTTAGCGTTCGCTCTCTTGAGCTTCTTGGATGCTTCGTCGACACCCATGGTATCCATTCGCTCCCTTCCAAACTTGTAGTCATTCGAGATGTCCTGCCTCTCTCTTCCAAGCATCAATTCCAGCGATTTTTGGGTATGGAGAATTTTTTCTGTCGATCTCTCTCTAACTGTGCCGACAGTATTCTTCCGCTCTCTAACCTCCTTTCGGGTCCCAAAGGTTTGTTCGAGCTATCTGCAGACGCCCTCGCTGCTTTTGACAAGGCTAAGGTTGCCCTAGCCGGTGCCGACCTCTTGACTCACCCAATCTCTGATGCTCTTATATCACTATGTCGCAGTCAGCACGGTTCTCAAGCGGCATCGTGCAGGTCAACCTTTAGCTTTCTTCGTTAAAAAGTTATAACCTGCCCAATTGCGCTACAACACATTTGGACGGGAGCTCCTGGCTATCTACTTCGCCGTGAAATACTTCCGGCACTCTCCCGGAGGCAGAGGATTCACTAATACAAGCGAACATGCGAATACCAAGAAGTAACTCACTGTTTTCTCTTACTACAAGCCATTCTTATATGCCTTGAAGTCACAATCAGATAAGTTGAATCTCGGGAGATTCGCCAGCTGGACTAAATTTCTTAGTTGATCTCAGATATCCACCATATTGGTGGGTCACGCAATGAGGTGGCTGACGTATTTTCAATGCCCTCTCTTGTTCATTTGCAACTCACTCCTGGATCGACCTCACTGATATATGCCGAACAACGCCGTGTTGGTTCATCGTCTGATGAGGATGTTTCCGGAGTCCAACTCCAGGAGTTGCCGCCGAATACTGACAAAGGCACTATTCCTTGTGACGTTTCTATCGTCTCTCATCGCCCCTTTGTGCCACCGTCCCTCCGGCACAATGTTTTTTCCCTACACAACCTTTATCACCCTGGGAGTCGAGCCACAGACAAGCTGGTTTCACGCCTCTTTGTCTGGTATTAGATGCACTAGGACCTGAAAACTCAGGCTTTTACCGCTTTTCAACGGAGTTATGTCCACCGGCCTAGCAGGACACCCATCCGTACCTTCACCAGCCCTGGTGCCAGGTTCATTCCCATTCATTTGGATATCGTAGGCCCCTTGCCTCTGTCCAATGGCTGTTCCTACCTTCTCATCTGTGTGGGTCGATACGCTTGGTGACCAGAAGTGATCCCAATTCGCGATGTTTCTGTTCCAGCTGTTGTTACGGCTTTCTTCAGTCGATAGGTTGCCATTTTTGACGCTCCCTTCACAGTCATGATTGAACGTGGGGGCTCTCCCAATCTTTACCCTCCCTTTTAGGCTGAAATTGCATCCGCACTACGGCCTATCACCCAGCTACCAACGGAATGGTCCAGCGGCCCTACAGAACGTTGAAGTCCTCCCCTCACGCAGCGGCCGATCTGAAGAACTGGACGGACCATCTTTCTCTGGTCCTATTGGGCATCCATCCCCAATCAGCGTGGCCCATATCCTGATTGGTTGCAGGTCAGGTCAGAGGTCGCCCCCAAAACTGCGCATAACGCAGGACACAGATACAACAACAGTTTGTCTACTGCGAGCAGCTCTATTCTGCAGAGCCTTTGTCAGCTCCTTTTCTTACAGTTCGCTGTCCTACGTTATTGGTCTTACTGACTTCTGACTTAAGGAAGCCTCTGTAGTCGACTATCCCTTCTTTCTGCAAGGCTATAGCGGGGTATGTGGCAAATTCTATGGGTGGGGCATACTATATGCCTTATACTACATGCCCAATAGAAAAGTTGGTGACAGAAGGAGGAATCCAAAGGCCAGTGCCGCCCAGAAGCTCGACGCCGGTGGCCAAGGTCAAGGCGCGCAACTTATCTTTCAAAGCTAAGTAACATCGATATTTTTATCAGATTTCCTTGTTACTTGCTGAATTTACTATCTTAATTGTTGTTATTTATTTGTATATCTGACCCTTTAGCAACTGCACATACCGGTAGTTGTCTTTTTTACCGATAGGTCAAAATATACATTTTTATACAGTTTCACCGACATAGCCTCATTCTAGTTCCAGTAGATTCACGTAAAAAGCAACTAATCTATTGCGTAAATACTGAATTATATCGAAAAATTTGTTACTTTATCAATTTCCAGCAAGAAGTAGTTTGTATTACTCGATATAATATTAAAGATATTTGTCACCCTGCGTAGCCTCTTCGGTAATTCAAATTTTCTGTCGCAATTTTGTGCATAACTTTGCTTAGAACATATCCTATCACTCACTTTCTATTCAATATGATACCCAAGCCACAACTGAGACGTAAATTAACCCGAAATACCAATTCTCTTAACGATAAACCCATCTTAAGCATGAAGAAACTTGATCTTGATGCTTTAGACAACTTTAGTAAGCTTTATAACCAATATGCTTGCCTGTTTACGGTCCTTGGTGCCATCTTTGATGGAAAGGTATCTACGCTCACTTCTCACCAATGTGAGAAACTAGAGCCTTTCGTCAATATGGTGTCTACTGAGACCCGTGATCGGCAAAAAAGGAATTTTAATTTTCTTTTGAAAAATGCTTCAAAAGATAAACAACCTATAGATGTTGCTGTTCAGTTTCTTTACTCTTGTGGCTTTAATTTTAAAGTTGCAGAAGCTAAAAGACTCTCATCCCGAAGTAAAAACCCGCCGATTCTCGTAAAACTTTTTTCGGCGATAGAAGTACACCTTATATTCTCTCAACATGAGCGGTCAGCCAACTATTTAAAGGAAAAAAAAAACTTTACATATGCAGGGATAAAACGCCAATGGAGCGTCGGGTTTTATCTAAAGTACCAAATGAGAACACTGGCTCCGGTTCCACAAAACCAAAAGTTGTCTCTGAGGCCGGCCCTCCCGCTCAGGTAAGCCCACATCCCTCTGGGTCAGTGTCAGTTTCCCCTGATACTTCTCCCATTCACCTTACTCGTGATTCGAGTGAGATTGTAGCCTCGTCAAGTCGTTCTCCTTCTAAGCCAACCACGTCTGTGATAGCTTTAAATTCCGATAAACCTATGAACGCCCCTATTAAATCTACGTCAGTTTTCAAATTTGGCAATATAATTACCGATAATAACTCAGTATCTAACAAACACCCAACCGCTCAAGCTAGCGCTTTTCCTATCCCCAAACCTCATCAAAATCCCCAAATAATTCAGCCAGCTAATAAAATTAACCGTTTTTCAAAACCAGTCATGCAATTTTCGAAGGCCAATATTCCGTCAAATTTTTATATAATGCCTCAAAATCCTATATTTATGCCCCCTCCTGGTTTTCCCATGCCACACTTCAGCCGCCCTTTCTATGGAACCCCCTCTAATATGCCTTTCTACAATATGCACAGTTCATTTGATAATAATTACTTGACAAACTGTAGACCAGGGCCAATTTGCTTTCCACCTTTTGTTTCTCCCATGCCGTTTCCCTTTCCGCCACCAAGTTTTCCTTTTTTATAAATACTGACGAGCGTAACCTGAATCTGAAGGATACGCTCAGTATAGTCTCACTCAATGCGATATCAGTTGTTAATAAGATGACAGAACTTAAAACAGTAGCATTTGAGCTTGATCCAGATGTGCTCTGTGTCACTGAATCGTGGACACACTCTCTTATTGCTGACTCGACGCTCGCCATAGATAATTATAGTTTGTACCGACAAGACCGCATTGAAAAGCGTGGCGGTGGTTGCCTTCTTTATATTTAATCATCATTTGTACATTTCCCGTATCACCTGAGCATTTCGTCATTTTCTGGAAATTTTTTGACTTATTTCAGTCATCCTGCCACGCAACAAAAAGTGATAATTGGGTGTGTCTACAATCCCCCCTGTAACTCAAGTAATTTAAAGCAACTGTGTGAAATGTTTGAAAAAGTTGCAGAGACTCAATTCAATGTCAGAATAATTATAGGTGATTTTAATCTGCCAGGCATTGACTGGCATGCAAATACCTGTCCACCAAGATTTCAGAAATTGGTTGACACTATTAACTTTTCAAACATGTCACAACTGGTCAGTTCAGTGACCAGAAATGACAACATATTAGATTTAATTTTTACAAATGATGTCCACCCTCTCTTTATGAATTTTAATGGTGATATTTTCACAAGTGACCATGCCTTAATTCACTGTTGTTTTCCAGTCTCTCTTTCTAAAAAGCCCGATGTAAAATGCAATAACCTCGACTTTGGTAACGTGAACCATGAATTAGTAAATGATTTTGTAAGTACCCTAGATTGGCATAGCATATTTTCAACTAACGATCCCTACTTCTTCCAGGAGCTATTGCAAAACCTTACGGAAAATATTCAGGCTCTTACCCCACTTAAGATTTTTAAATCAAATTCACCTTCTTCTACTGTGCCTTATTTTCTCCAAAATGGACTTAAAAAATTACAAAAACAACTTAAGGATACGTCTAATAGCTCTTTATCAGTTCACTTAAGAATAGCGCAAATATTTGAATAAGCGCTTAAAATAAGGCTTGCACGAGATAGGCGTAGAGAGGCCACAGCATTAAGTGATGCGAATTCTTCGAGATCAGTTGCTCAAGTCTTCCGTCTTCGGTCGGCTAAGCTTCAGAAAGTCATTCCACCCTTACTCAATGGCAACAATCATTTTATTACAGAGGATTTGGAGAAAGCAGCATTGCTAAATTCATTTTTCGCCAAGTTCTTTACCATCGAAACTAGCCCCACTCCTGTAATTCCCCTGCTGTGTGATTCAAATCTCAGTACCCTTAATTTCTCACCTGCTTGTATTCAAAAAGAAATAAGTCGTCTTAAAAATTCACATTCGGTAGGAATTGATAACATTCCAAACTTACTCATCAAACAATTAAGAGATTTCCCACCCTTACTGAGTAAGTTATTTTCAGTGTTTCTTGAGAATGGCTTTTTCCCGGACTACTGGAAAACTTCTATTATAATTCCCGTATTTAAATCTGGTTCCCGATCAAATATTCACAAATATCGCGGTGTTCATAAATCGTCCTCTCTAGCTAAACTCTTTGAAAAAATAAATTGCCAAAAAAATTACAGATTTCTGCATAAACAATAACATTCTCAGCTCCTCACAGCATGGCTTTTTACCGGACCGATCTTGTGAACCATGCCAAATGTCTCTTCTAAATCTACTTACTTCTCTTCGTAATGATCATCTATCCGTGGTAGTTATCTATTTTGACCTTAGTAAAGCATTTGATAAAGTTCCTCACAGGAGGCTCCTAGCCAAACTAGAGGCTATCGGATTTCGTAGTCCACTTACTGACTCCATCAGATCTTATCTTTCAAATCGACAACAAAAGGTTTTAGTAGGATCCTCATACTCTACTCCTACCACTTTTTTGAGTGGCGTCCTTCGAGGTACCGTGCTAGGTCCTCTGCTCTTTTTGCTTTGCATAAATGATATCTCATTGAGTGTTAAACACTCCCAATCTTATATTTATGCAGATGATCTCAAGTGTGTTTACTCTTTCTCTAAATCTACGGCCGCGAGATGCTTAAAACAAATTCATTCTGATCTTCACGCTCTTTCGACGTGGAACTCAACATGGCAGATGGAGTTCTCACCTTCTAAGTGCCAGTACATGTGCTTTGGGCCTGAAAGGCTGCCACAACCCGTTATTTTTCAAGGTTACCCAATGACTGAATGTTCCAGTATCAAGGAACTAGGATTAAGCTACACCAATAAATTAGACCTTTCTCCTCACGCCGATAGAATTACAGCCAAAGCCGCACAGATTTGCGGCTTTATCTCTCATAATTTCTATCTTCCTGAAATGAAATTAAGACTTTATCGTATGTTCGTGCTCCCCATCTTAGAATACTGTTGCCCCTTTTTCGGTCTCATGAATGAAGGTAGCCGTTCAAAAATAGAACAAATTCAAAAACATTTCACACGAAAACTGCTGCATCCGACAGCTTCTAATACTTGCTACTCAAATAGATGTCAATTACCGAAACTAAGGTTCCTTTGGGTCAGGAGATTGGAAGCAGGCTTTTGTCTCCTTTTTCGGCTTAATAATAGCACACATTTACCCAGGACTTCTGTCATTACCCCCGTCAGCCGTCCCTACAACCTAAAAAACTCGGCACTGGTTATACCCCCTCCTGCATCTTCCTCATGTAAACGCTCTTTGTTTTTTGCTTCCAGATATAGCTTTCTTTGGAATAACTTGCCAATCGAAATTAGGTCGTTAACTAGACTGTCTGCTTTCAAACAGAGACTGCACATTTATTTTAACACTGATTCTATTAACCTACTATTCTCCTCATCTTTTCCGAGCAGCTTTCTCCATGACCCCGAGAAAGGACCATCGGGAATTTAGGAGATCCGCTTGAAACTATTC
>JAYGXS010002204.1:0-11027 GCA_036362985.1 Ligula intestinalis | reverse complement strand
CATAATAGGTCCACCGTAACAATAGTACATAACGCAAATGTACAAATGTAGGCTTAACATCAGCGATAAGTGTGAGCCAGTTGCAAGGTGCTGCCACTGACACTTTTTTTATTATATCTGCCACAGTTTCTCAGCAAATGAGAATCAAGTTTGCGTTTAAAAATGTCAACAGTATCTGAGAGGACCACATCTTCCCGGAGTCCGTTCCACGCTCCAATGACCCTCTGAGAGAAGGCGTTTCGTCCAACGTCGATACGGGCCGGTTTCCTCTGTAGCTTAAAGGGATGACCTCGCAGATGGTCAGTCCGAGCCAATTCGAAGAAATCTTGAAATTCTAGGGCGCAGTCTTGGCCTCTAACAATACGGTAGGTTTGTATGAGGTCCCCGCGGAGTTGCCTAAAAATTAAGAGAGGAAAAAGATCAAGTTCGGTCAGTCTGTCTTCATAAGGCAGATGACCAGGATTCTTGACCATCTTCGTAGCCCTCGCCTGCACTCGTTCCAGGTGCAGGTAATCCTTCTTGAAGCACGGACGCCAGGCCTGGACAGCATACTCCAAGTGGGACCGAACAAATGCTCCATAGGTATTCCTGAAGAGCTCCTTGTCAATGTTGATGAATCCCCGCCTAATCGCAAACAGCACCTGTGTCGCACGTTTAGCTGCCTTTACACACTGAGTCGATTGTTTAAGGGAGAAATTTATTAGAAAACCGAGATCCTTTTGTTCGTTCACATTTAAAAGCGGGTGCCCATCGAGGAGGTATTGAAAGTAATCGCTCTCCTCATCATTCCTTCTAGTACGGAGTCTAAAAACCACACACTTACTAATGTAAAAGTTTAAAAGCCAACGAGCAGACCAGCAGCTAAGTCGATTGAGACTCTCTTGAAGCGCTTTCCTGTCGGCGTCAGACCTGATGGCTCTCCAGAGTTTGACGTCGTCGGCAAACATGATAGCGCTACAACCCAGGTCGTTGACACAGTCGTTGATATAGATAATGAAGAGCAGTGGCCCTTAGACAGAGCCTTGGGGGACGCCACTCAGAACAGATGTAGGGTTTGACTTTGAGTCACCGATGCACACAGTTTGCGATCGCCCTGTGAGAAAATCTGTGATTCATGCCAGCAGGTTTCCTCGCATGCCAATTTCTGACAATTTATACATTAGATGCTTATGTGGGACGCTGTCGAATGCCTTCTTGAAGTCCGTATAGATGACGTCAACCTTGCCATCTTCATCTAGTGCGCGAGTCCACTGCTCAGTGGAGAGTTGACGGCTGGAAGGCAAGAATGGTTCTTTCTGAAGCCGTGTTGGAGCCCTAGCAGTAGTTTGTTCTCCTCCAAGAACTCCATTGTCGTCTTCTTAATGATCGTTCCCATCACCTTACGGCAAATGCAAGTAAGGCTGACGGGCCAGTAATTTTTGACCTTCGTTCAGGCTCCGCCCTTGTATACTGGGTAGATATTTGCCATTTTCAATTCAGATGGTAGTTTTCTTAGTTCAAATGAAGAATGAAAGATATGTGCTAGGGGTTCAGAGAGTTATAATAATAATAATAATATGTTTATTATGCCAGTTTACAGGCAATTGTAAAGAGTTGGTAATGCACCTCTTGGGCGCCTTCCAACACCTCGAAGACCGGAAAAAACCTAAAACAAACTCCCTATGTTGCAGCCAGTATTGGTTTTGTTTCAGGTTTTTTGTTTTGTCAATACTGGGCGAGATAGGGAGTTTGTTTCAAGTGAAAAAAACCTGCCTTCAAAGTATGATAAAAACGGAATAAATGTACAGTTGTAAGCTGAGTTGACTCATCAGCAGGAGAACTGTTTCATATCGTTTAAAAACATTAGTTCCAGACGGAGAGGGTTGGCACAAGAACACAGTGTTCTCAGTCTTCCTTAAATGGTTGTCGGCAAAAGTTGCGCGCTATCGGCTGAAAGGTAAGCAGACTGCGGGCTGCTGCTTCAGCCGCATTATCTTCAGCAGTGAAGCCTGGCGGGGTTCAAAGTCCACGAACGCCATCAGAGTGAAAGAGAGATTCCACCGAGTCAGCACCCAAAATTCGTAAAAGTTGTCCTGAATGTAGAAAACTAGTTATAGCTCTCTTAAACATAGGGTAGTTTTGCTGGGTTTTAATACTTTTGGGCAGCTTATTCCAGATTGATATGGCATTTACTGAAAAGAATTGCCGGTACTTAACTGTGCGTGCCATAGGAAAAAATAAAAATACGTCTCGATGACTGTCGCGGCAGGAGTGCTCAAGCTGCCTTATTGTACTAAGAGGATTAAAGGTTTGACCATTAAAAAGTTTAAACAGTAAAAATAGACCCTTCTGCAATCGACGAAGCCATAGGGGATCCAGCTTTATAAGTTCACACCTTTGTTGGTAGGTTAAGTTACGGTGTTCTGTAGTGAAAACTCTTCTAGTGAAGAAGTGCTGCACCGATTCTATTTTCTTCCGTTCACTAGTGCGCAGAAGACTGAATAAGGGTGAGCAGTATTCAAGACTAGGTCTCACGTACATATTATAAAGGCTAGTTCTAACCTTGATAGTCTTAAAATTTCTAAGGATAAATCCGGTGGTTCGGCGTGCTTTCGAGACTATCAGGGCACAGTGCTCTGACAAATTGAGACTATTAGAGTAGGATATGCCCAAATCCTTGATAACTCCTGGGACATTTAATTCGTGGCCGTCAATGCTTAATTCCGGTTGATGATCGTCGCCAACAACCATAACGGAACATATGTGCCATGAAAGGGTGAGGCGCCATGTGCAACACCACTGGGCGAAGGCCTGAAGATCCTTTTTTATCAGCTCGAGCACGATGTTGCGATCTGCCGGTTTATATCGATAAGCGACTTTTAAATCATCAGCGTACATGAAGGGTCTGCCATACTGAAAACAATCTGAAACGTCGTTGACAAACAGGCAAAATAGGAGCGGACCCAGTACACTACCCTGTATAACTCCACATGCGTGGGGTTGGAGATAACATTCAAAATTTTTACTCGTTGTGTGCGAGCATCCAAATAGGAAGATATGAAGTTCAGAGGCTTGCTACCTCTGCCAATTTTTCCAATTTTTTCAAGAACTTGGCTGGTATATTGTCTGGACCGGATGACTTTGCTTCTTTGAGGCTCTGCAGCTCCCTCTCAACTACAGATGTTGGAAATTGTAGAGAATGAAATGCTGGACCGGCGTTTAATACAGCACTGTCGGCATTATCAAAATGAAGCTCGGTTTCCCTAGTGAATACCGAGGCAAAGAACCGGCTACAGTACTCGGCTTTCTCGTCATTCTCAACGACTTCTCCACCATCATCATTCTTAAGTACTGCGACAGGATCCTTGTTTTTTAATCTACTGTTTAAATGGCGGCATATAATTTTGGGCTTTTCTTCGGCCTGTTGGAGGATTCTTGATTCATAGTTTTTTCTGGCCTGGCGAATTGATTTTTTTTACTGCATTTCTTTGGCGTTGGAATTCCTCGAGGTGTACTGGCGACACAGCTTTCCTGAATAACTTCCATTTCCTATTCTTCTTCAGTTTCCTGTTAAGGTCTCTCGTCAACAAGGCAGGATGACTAGTCGTCTCTTGTACTTTGACCGGACAAAAGCGCTTAAGCAGATGTAATGCAACCCTCTTGAGTGATCTCCAATCCTCCTCCGGATCGTCCTTGAGTAGGCAGTCCCAAAAAACTTGAGCGCGAAGTTTGAAATTGTTTGCGAATTTCAAGTCTGTCGAGCTTACGTGTTTTTAGTCTCTATCTCAGTATAGAAGACACGCTTTTTGGAAATTATTCAAGAATTGACTATATATTTCCAAAGTTTGGAATTTTCTACGTGTAAATCTGAATCTGGTCGCTCTGAAAAATTCCTCCGCTGTGAATTATTTCCAAAGTTTGGAAATTGCTTCTTGGACGTGTCGATTTTGTGAAAAACTCCTCTGCGCCACAAAAATCTGCACATCTCCGAATTTCACGCCGAGGCTGAGTACTTATATCACTTTATTGTTATATACCCTTATCCTAATATTGTCAAAATATTAAGAATAAAAGTGAGTCTCACGTTAGGATAAAAGTGACTCTCACTTATTCCTAAGGAAATTTTTAACCAAACACATTTCATTGTATCTGTCAGGAACTCAATATTTTACTCTGACTTGCTGTAACCTGCTTGTCTCAGTAAACTTGCACTATCTGGCCAATCAATCTTCTCTCCGCCTCACTCCTACGGGCTCTTTGATTTGGCTTCCGACTTAATTGGCAGTATCACACGCAGGTCGTACCACAAAAAAATCTAACCTAACATGTAGACTTTAGATGCTACAAGTCCGTTAGCACGAAACGTTTCGTCTCCACCGGATCTCGAACCCGGGTCGCCAAATCTGGTTATTAGCGGTGTTAGCACCTCAGGCAGCCCAGCCACTTCGACACGGGCCCTTGACAACCATGTTAAGATACGACCAGAAAGTAACTGCCGATATGGCCACTTAGATAATTTTATAAATTCTCCAACTCCCGCAAAACGGCCAAGATGTCTACTACGTTTACCGAAGTTAGACTGTGAGGACTTCGTCCTCCACCAGGAGTTTTCGGAGATAAAGCAGGAACTTTACCACGAGGTAAATAAACTGAAACAAGAGATAGCCCATCTAAAAACGCATATTTCTTATACAGCGGTTAAAACAGCCCTTGTCGGCCAAAAACCGGGGATAAATAAAACTACATATGCTCAGATAGCCTCGGCCGGTAAACCTGAAACTCGCATATCATCTGCCGAACCAAGTAAACCAGCGGGCGTCTCACTCGATCGCAAAGAATCTGAAATAAATCAGCAGTTTACGCCATTGTTACTCTGCTCAGGCAGCACTAACAATTATCTGCATTTGCGTCCTAGCGTCATATCGTTGCTTGATGCTGCACTAGAAAGCGACGATACAGAGGTCGATAAGATCATGAAGCCAAAAAAACATAGGGCTAGAAATGGTCAAAGGTCTAAATGGGCCAGGAATGCGCAGTCAGCTTACCCAAAAACCGGCACATCAGGACTCATCAAACCTTTAGTACCGGATACAGATGGCCGCTTGGTCGGAACTGGTGAGCTCGCAACAGATGCACCAGTGAGTCACAAGCAGAATATAGTTGTAAAAGGGGCTCCAGAGATAGCGTCAACAATTGCACAAGAATGAGTTGACGCTGATATTGACTTGGATTTGGACATGTCTGTCGACACGCCTGAAACCTGCATATCGGACCATATGTCAAGCCCACGGGCTACACCATCGTCACTCAGCTTAAGCGACAGTAGCAATTATCGGGATTTGCATCCTAGCACCACATCGTTGCTCGACTCTGCACAAGAAAGTGATGACCAAGAGTTTGACAAGATCATAACTCAAAAGAGGCATAAGCCTAAGAAAGCCAAACGGTTCACGGGTTTGCATTCAGCTTACCCAATAGCCAGTACATCAGAACCGCGTGTATCGGATACAATTGCTCCCTCGGCTGAAACACGTGAGCTTGCAACATATGCCCCATTGAGTCGCAAGCAGAAAATAGTTGTAAAGGGGGCCCCAGAGTCAGAGTCGTCAATTGCACAAGAACGAATTGACCATGACGTGGGTCTTATGCGAGTTTACGCCAAATCGTTGCTAAAACCAGGCGAGTCTTTCCGCATTCTTAAGGCATTTCGAATAGGGAAGGCTCCAACAGCTCCAGAATCTATTTCTCGGCCACGACCTCTTAAAGTTATTTTAGAAACTGAAGCACAGGCGAAACTCTTGCTAGAGCGCAAACCATCCTTACGGAGTCTGCATTCGAGTTGAACAAGCGGAGAAAGATGAGACCGCTAATAATAGAGCTGGAAAAATGGAGAACCAATGGCGAGACAAATCTCAAAATAAGAGAGGGAAAAATAGTTCAGGTCAAAAGGACATCGCTCTGGTGGAAGCCGGTAACAGTGACGGCCTAGCTGTCCCGCCACCGAAACCTCAGACATGCCCTCTTAAATTGGTCGTTTTAAATGCCAGATCACTGATTAATGAAATGCCTCTGCTCCAGACTATGGTTTTCGTCAACCGCCCAGACATTGTTATGGTAACTGAGACATGGGCATCGGCCTCTGTAGCTGACTCAGAACTCTCTGTTCTAGGCTACTCATGCGTTCGGAACGATCGAAACAATGGCCGTGGTGGAGGAGGCTGCATCTATATTAAGCAGCCACTTGCATTTCTCCCGTTGGACTATCCACAATTCACAGCGGTGGAGGAGAGCTGCTGGCTACGAGTTGTTCTAAAAAACAAATACTCCTTACTTGTTGGCTGTGTTTATCGCCCACCTAATGCCAATGCAGACTACGATCTTTGTGTCTCGCAGGCACTTCATGCCACAGCTGACTCGAATCTTAAGTATTGTTTGATTGCAGGCGATTTTAACCTTCCTGACGTGCAATGGTTTCCACCGTCCGGTCCTTCAAAGTTCGAGAACTTACTTGAGGCAATAGATATCGGCATGTGGGATCAGGTAGTCGATTTTCCCACTCGAGGAGCAAACATACTCGCCCTAATTTTTTGTAGGGGATGCGAACCCCTTTCAGTGTCATCCTTAGACGCACTTGGGAGTTCAGACCATCTTACAGTTGTTAGTGAACTAGAACTGGAGGCGGATGAAACATTTTCCCAAAAGTATAGTTTTTATCATGACTTCCGATCAGCAAACACGGCTGACCTACTGACACATCGAAACGCTCTCGACTGGTCTGAATTTTTCCAATGTTTGGATGTAAATGTTTGTACCGATGCACTGTACAAAGTGTTGGATCCACTCATCCTCCACTTTGTCCTCCGTAAGAAAGTAATACATGTCAAGGATGAAGTGTACCTTCCTCTGTCTTTCCGTCGTAGGCTGCGTAAACTCTCTCGTCGTTTGCATCGGCAGAACGATACTTCCGTTCTGCCCTTGATCACAATGGTCCTTGAGCAAGCCAAGAAGCTTTCCGAAGAAAAGCAGATAGCCGATGAGGCTCACTTCGCTAAAAATCCTGCCTTTAATGTTGCGAAACTCTTTTTGCGTACAGTAAAAGCGCAGAGGAAGACGCAACACCCCATTCTTCAAGATGCTTTAGGAAACCCCATAGCTGACGCTAAGTTGACCACCGATAGCTTCAATGCGTTCCTATCCAAAACGTTTAGTGAAAGCTCGTTCGCTGCATCTCTGGTTATCCAGGCTTGGACGGGTGCCATACTCGAAACCATAAGTTTTACCCTCTGG
Organism: Ligula intestinalis; assembly: GCA_036362985.1. Lineage (NCBI taxonomy): Eukaryota > Metazoa > Platyhelminthes > Cestoda > Diphyllobothriidea > Diphyllobothriidae > Ligula > Ligula intestinalis. The sequence continues at coordinate 3,761 of JAYGXS010002204.1, read as the reverse complement.
GACGTGAGTGTAGCCATTCGTCGTTATCGTCAATCCTATAGTCCAGGACCAGATGGCGTCCCAGTTAGCCTTCTAAAAGCTGAAGCGAATGATATCTTTCCGTCTGTCCTTTGTAAGGTATTTAATCTTGCTCTTGAAAGCGAAACCTTTCCTTTGTTGTGGAAGGAATCGCACATAATGTCTATTCGCAAGCATGGCCGATCGACCTCATTCGACAACTTTAGGCCAATAAATACACTTCCCGCAGCCTCGAAGATCTTGGAGACCTTAATCAAAGAAAAGATGATGCGTCACTTGACAGACAACAACCTGCTCAATACAGCTCAACATGGCTTTCTCGAGAAACGATCTTGTGACACCTGTCAGCTCTCTTTCTTTGATTATGTGCTGCAATCTAGAGACAGCGGTTTTGCCACTTATAGCGTCTATTTTGATTTTACTAAGGCCTTTGATCGGGTTGATCATAACTTCCTCCTTCTGAAACTAGCCTCCTTCGGCATAGGTAGCAAGCCGCTGAACTTCCTATCTCCTATTTGCATACTCGCACACAACGAGTAAAAATTTCCAATGTTATCTCCAACCCCACGCGTGTGAGGTGTGGAGTTATACATGGTAGTGTATTTGGTCCGCTCCTATTTTGCCTGTTTGTCAACGACGTTTCAGATTGTTTTCAGCATGGCAGACCCTTCATGTACGCTGGTGATTTAAAAGTCACTTATCGATACAAACCGGCAGATCGCAACATCGTGCTCGAGCTGATAAAAAAGGATCTTCAGGCCTTTGCCCAGTGGTGTTGCAAATGGCGCCTCACCCTTTCATGGCACATATGTTCCGTTATGGTTGTTGGCGACGATCATCAACCGGAATTAAGCATTGACGGCCACGAATTAAATGTCCCAGGAGTTATCAAGGATTTGGGCATATCCTACTCTAATAGTCTCAATTTGTCAGAGCACTGTGCCCTGATAGTCTCGAAAGCACGCCGAACCACCGGATTTATCCTTTGAAATTTTAAGACTATCAAGGTTAATACTAGCCTTTATAATATGTACGGGAGACCTAGTCTTGAATACTGCTCGTTTCTATTCAGTCTTCTGCGCACTAGTGAACGGAAGAAAATAGAATCGTTGCAGCCATTCTTCACTAGAAGAGTTTTCACTACAGAACACCGTAACTTAGTCTACCAACAAAGGTGCGAACTTATAAAGCTGGATCCCCTATGGCTTCGTCGATTGCAGAAGGGTCTATTTTTACTGTTTAAACTTTTGAATGGTCAAACCTTTAATCCCCTTAGTACAATAAGGCAGCTGGAGCACTGTCGACGCGCCAGTCATCGAGACGTATTTTTATTTCTTCCTATGGCACGTACAGTTAAGTACCGGCAATTCTTTTCAGTAAACGCCATATCAATCTGGAATAAGCTGCCCAAAAGTATTAAAACCCAGCAAAACTACCCTATGTTTAAGAGAGCTATAACTAGTTTTCTACATTCAGGGCAACTTTTACGAATTTTGGGTGCTGACTCGGTGGAATCTCTCTTTCACTCTGATTGCGTTCGTGGACTTTGAAACCCGCCAGGCTTCATGCTGAAGATAATACTGCTGAAGCAGCAGCCCGCAGTCTGCTTACCTTTCAGCCGATAGCGCGCAACTTTTGCCGACAACCATTGAATGAAAACTGAGAACACTGTGTTCTTGTGCCAACCATCTCCGTCTGGAAATAATGTTTTTAAACGATATGAAACAGTTCTCCTGCTGATGAGTCAACTCAGCTTACAACTGTACATTTATTCCGTTTGTATCATACCTTTGAAGGCAGGTTTTTTTCACTTGAAACAAACTCCCTATCTCACCCAGTATTGACAAAACAAAAAACCTGAAACAAAAACCAATACTGGCCGCAACATAGGGAGTTTGATTTAGGTTTTTTCCAGTCTTCGAGGTGTTGGAAGGCGCCCAAGAGGTGCATTACCAACTCTTTACAATTGCCTGTAAACTGGCATGATAAACATATTATTATTATAATTCACGGACAAAAGTGTATTCTTCATTGAATTGAGATCTGCCTTCCATATGTTTGGCTCGTCCTCCGTTTTCCTCAGCCGTTGAGTATGGAGTGAGTAATCCCACATTAGCGTCGTATGGTCACTCTGACCGAGCGGAGAACTTGAATGCACTTCATCTTTGTAGGATGAATCCTTCGTACGATTCAGATCCAAACAAGTAGCCCGCTGGTTATCTCGAAATCTGGTTATGCCCATAACGTTCTGAACTAGAGATAAGTCAAGCGTGAGATCCATTAATTTGGAACTAAAGGAAGTTGACGCCACCTCAACTGTCAGGTTGTTCCATTAAATTGCAGGGGCGTTGAAGCCATCAACAATGAAGACCTCCTGGTGGTTAACAGCTTCTTTCACCTGACCAAGGAGTGAGTCATCGGCTCCACTCAAAATGTTTGGTGGCCGGTATACGGCCAGGAATTCAACGTTCTGTGAATTCGCCTTCTTGATCTTTAACCAGACGGACTCATACTCCAGGCCTAGAGTGTGTTCTCTTTCTGCAACAGAGATTTCAGTTCTGACATACACAACAACCCCACCTCCTTGTCGGTTTTGGCAGTCTTTGTGGAAAAGCTGATATGCTGGGATCGAAATCTCCGAATCTGCGACTTCTGTTTTTAGCCATGTTTCCGTGTTAACAACTACATCAGGTTTCCGCTCCGAACGTACTGCCTTGAGTTCATCAATTTTTGAGGGAAGAGGCATTTGTGTAAAGAAAGCTCAATTTAGACTGAGTCACGACTTAATGCAGGCGCTTGCCTCTTACGTGAGATTGCGTGTGTGGAGCTGTTGGTGCTGATGGAGACAGACTGTTGTCCATCGCGACTAGGCTGTTAGTATTATCGGCGTTCTTAAGAGGAGTGACCTTCGGACATGGACGATCTCAACGTTCAGAATTCGAAGATTGCTCTCGCCGAGTTCGCATCTCCTGTGGAGTTCTACTTTTAGCAATCTCCATTTCTCCCGTTCCGCGGGGGTAATATCCCGCTGAAAATAAACCGTCGGCTGTGAGTTTCTAAGTATTGGTTTCCTGCCTAACAATAGCTGGACCTCAGCCTCACTCTTCAAAACAACTTTCAACGGTCTTGGTTGGCGTTGTTCATCTTTTCATTCTGTTATACGGCCCATTCGGAATGCCTTTAAAACTTCGACTTTCTCCTCACCCTTTAAGAGGAAATTCAGATATTCTTTAAATAACTTCCTGTCCTCTTCTAATCTTGATTTCGGGGTATCGGAAGTACCTTCTGTCACTGCAGTTTATAGGAGTGGTACTCACCTTCCGACTGTCGTACCCTTCTGCTTCACTAGGGTTTGTTAGGACAGATTCGCTTCGAGGTTCAGCGCTTCTGTTCGTTTTGGCCTACGAATGTACCCATTTTGTTTGGCTCGTGCTCAAGCGCGGCCAACTTCTATTAGCCTTTGTGCTGAGATGGCTTTTTTGGGAGCCAGAGAGGACTTCTTCGTTCTCTGAGAAGCCAGTGGGTTGACCATTTCCCCTGTCCATGGCAGACTACCAACTCCGTCAAGCACCCTGGCTGCCATATCATTCTTATGCGTAGACACTTAAGCGAGGGATTTTGCTTAAGTCACTTTAAGTCAGTTTATTAAGGGAACAAGGCTTTCGCCTTTGAGCTCCCTATTCATCACCAAAATCGCATAATAGGTCCACCGTAACAATAGTACATAACGCAAATGTACAAAT
>JAYGXS010002203.1:0-11028 GCA_036362985.1 Ligula intestinalis | reverse complement strand
GGTCTTATTGACTTTGTCTTTACACTGGAAACGGAGGTGGGAGTGGCGAGCGAGTGGGTAGATTCTGCGCAAGTCTGCCTAAACTCCTGTTTTCCTTCGCGCCAGTTCTCTGCGTTGCTCCTGCTAGCTGTCGCTCTCATGTTGCTTGCCCAGCTCGCCTTCGTGTCAGTTGCGGCTTGCTTCAGCGATTGCGGCGGCTTGTTGGAGCGCGTGGTGCCCACCGTCGAAATCGACGGGGGAACTGTCGTGTGTGTGTGTGTGTGGGGGGGGGAGTATAGGGTGTCCAGCTGGGGGTTGAACGTGAAGGTCGTGGCAGATCGCATCATCTTCCTCGCGTAGGTGGTGGCTACGCCTAGCGTCCCTAGCTGGCATCCAACTCTCACTTGTGGCTCCCCGGAGCTAGGCTTTGCCTGGCGGCAACCTCCCGGCTCCCCACCCCGATCAGCGGGCTAAACCAAGTGAGGATCTCCGGTGTGTGTGTCCCCACGCCCGGTATGTCCCCGGGTTGCAGCTGTTAGCATCCTAGTAGACGTAGTTGGTGAAAGGACGCTACTTACTGTACACGGTACCATTGTCTGTTTGTACTTTACTGCTTACTTTCCTCACTTGTACACACTCTGCCACGCTTGCCATCTTTAGTTGCTTTAAGCATTATTACCTCTGCTGCGATCATTGCCTACCTACCTTGCTTTAGCATCTCAGTACTACCGTAGCGTTCCCTTATCTGCGTAATCCACTCGATATCCGTTAGCCTTAAAATTGCGTATGTATACGTGGCTCTACATCTAGTTTATCTTATCGTATTACTTTTCTGTTTGCTATCTGTTATATGTTACTTTGCCTGATGATTCTAGTGTTGACTCTACTACCATACCTTTACCTTTCCATTTCCGTGCTCTTAAAGCGACCTTATTCCACCGTAGCGATTCCTACTCAAATAGTAGTCCTACCACCATGACTTGCACTCTTAGTCCTCACAGAGTTTGCCTACTCAGTAACATGAATAACACCAAACTCGTAGCAGCAATTCTACCCTCAGTCAGATGCCGTAGCACTAGAACGCCTATCACTTTTACGTAAGACACAGTCCCTTCACCGCTACTGCTACCAGGATAATTACTGCTGCTCCCACCCCCTACTTCCCAAATTCTCCCTCTTCCCTCTAAAAGTCCTCAGCAAAGCTGAAGGCAGGCTCACAGCCAAGTGGTCGTTCGGCACCAAAACACTCGCGGACCATGGTGCAGTTCGGCAGCAGTTGTGGGTGACCGGCAGTCCCTTGTGGAGTAGCGCTGCTGCCCCTCGCGAGAGGGTTGATGGACCTAAAAAAGGTGGACTCCAAACACGCTGGGTTGCGACATCTGCCAGTTGACCGTGGCTGACAGAATGCAAACACGCGGTCGAAACACTACAAACGCAAATCAAAAACTCTCTCTTCCCCACCCTCCCTCTAACCCGTTTCCTTCCCACAGGACAGCTCCCAGAGCTCACAGGACGACAGTTCATGGGGCTCAGGTAAGTCCTATCACCTTCGGCGCTTGGAATGTTCGTTCCCTTTTAGATAACACGAGGAGCATTCGACCGGAACGTAGAACAGCGCTCATCGCCCGGGAGCTAGCGCGCTTCAAGGTGGACATCACCGCACTCAGTGAAACCCGCTTCTCCGATGAAGGTTCCATAGAAGAGGTGGGTGCCGGTTACACCTTCTTCTATGTGGGCCGCCTGACGGCAGAGCGACGCGAGGCCGGCGTCGCCTTTGTCATCCGGAAGGACATCGTGGGACGACTACCCTGTACGCCGCAGGGTATCAACGAACGCCTGATGAGTCTCCGCCTGCCTCTCTGGGGTGGCAAATTCGCCACCATCGTTAGTGTCTACGCTCCTCCGATGACCGGCTCTGACGAGACAAAGAACAAGTTCTACGAGGATCTGCACATCCTCCTGGCCTCTGTGCCGAAGGCGGACAAGTTGATAGTCCTTGGTGACTTCAATGCCCGCATCGGCACAGACCACGCCGCCTGGAGAGGAGTGCTCGGACCCCACGGCCTCCGAGGACTCAACGACAATGGCCTAGTCCTTCGCACCTGCGCGGTGCACCGTCTCATACTGACCAACACCTATTTCAGCCAACCGCTGCAGCACAAGGCGACCTGGATGCACCCCAGGTCTCGTCAATGGCACCTTCTGGATTATGTCCTCGTGCGGCGACGCGACCAGCAGGACGTGTTGGTGACAAAGGTAATGCCGGGTGCCGATGGTGATACCGATCATCGTTCCATCATCTCCAAGATGCGGATCCGTCTTCAACCACACAGAAGACCTCAAGGTAAGCGACCCCCAGGTAAGTTGAATACTGATCTGTTACAATTGCCTGCCAACCGCTTCCGTTTCAGCAACGAGCTGACTCACCAGCTCGATAACCTCCCAATCGCAGAAAAGAACACCTCCGTGGAGACCCAATGGTTTCAACTACGGGACGCTGTGCAATCCACTGCCAAACGCATCCTTGGGCCCGCGCCCCGCCCACACCAAGACTGGTTCGACGAAAACAATGCAGCCATCAGTACTCTCATCTCTGAGAAGAATCGCCTCCACAACGAATATGTCGCTCACCCTACGGACGCCACGAGAGCAGCCTACTACCAAAGTCGCCGTCTTGTACAGCAGCGGCTGCGGGAAATGCAGGACGCCTGGATAGCTCGTAAGGGTGAGGAAATCCAAGGCTACGCGGATCGCAATGAATGGAATAACTTCTTCGCTGCGCTATAAGCAGTCTACAGCCCCGTAGTGAGGGGCACAGCCCCACTTCTCAGCGCGGACGGTACAACCCTCATCACTGAGAAGACCCAACTTCTGAGCCGCTGGGCCGAGCACTTCCAAAGTGTACTCAACCGGCCCTCTACCACCTCTGAGGCTGCCATTGAACGATTGCCGCAAGTCGAAACTAATGCTGATCTCGACCTCTCACCAACCCCTGAGGAGACCATGAAGGCTGTGCAGCAGCCGTCCAGCGGGAAGGCACCCGGGTCCGACGGGATCCCGGCGGAGATTTACAAATATGGTAGCCACCAACTCATAACTCACCTCACCATCCTGTTCCAAGAGATGTGGCGACAGGGACAAGTTCCCCAGGATTTCAAGGACGCCACCATCGTCCACCTCTACAAGCGTAAAGGGAATCGCCAGGTTTGTGACAACCACCGCGGCATCTCACTGCTGAATATTGCCGGAAAAATCTTCGCACGCATTCTCCTCAGTCGTCTGAATAGCCACCTGGAACAAGGGCTTCTGCCTGAAAGTCAGTGTGGTTTTCGACGTCACCGCGGCACCACTGACATGATATTTGCCGCGCGTCAGCTGCAGGAGAAATTTCCGGAGATGCGGACTCACCTCTACACTACGTTCATGGACCTGACAAAAGCCTTCGACACGGTAAACCGCCCTGGACTTTGGAAAGTTATGCAGAAGTTTGGTTGTCCGGAGCACTTCACCTACATGGTACGACAATTCTATGACGGAATGATGGCGCGCGTCACGGACTACGGAACGCTGTCTGAAGCCTTCGCAGTGACCAATGGAGTGAAGCAGGGCTGTGTCCTCGCACCCACCCTCTTCAGTTTCATGTTCTCTGCCATGCTGATGGACGCCTACCGTGACGAGCGTCCCGGAATCCCCCTCAACTACAGAACGGCCGGAAACCTCCTCAACATTCGTCGGATGCAGGCCCCCACGCGCGTCTCCACAACCACAGTTCATGATCTACTGTTTGCGAATGACTGCGCTCTCAACACCACCACCGAAGCAGACATGCAAAGCAGCATATAACTCTTTGCAGCAGGTTGCGCCAACTTTGGCCTCACCATCAACACGGACAAGACGGTGGTTATGCATCAACCGCCGCCAGGTGCTGACGTCAACCCCGCACGCATCAACGTCAATGGAGCCGTACTGCAGAACGTGGACAACTTCACTTACCTCGGCAGTACGCTTTCCCACAACGCTAAAATAGACGCCGAGGTTGCCCGCAGAATCTTCAAAGCCAGTCAAGCCTTCGGTTGGCTACAAGCCTCCGTATGGAATCGTCATGGTCTTCAACTGTCGACGAAATTGAAGATGTACAAGGCTGTTGTGCTGTCAACACTCTTGTACGGAGCGGAGACTTGGACTGTCTATGCTAGCCAAGCGCGGAAACTGAACCACTTTCACATCAGCTGCCTACGCCGCATATTGAAGGTGAAGTGGCAGGAGAGGATTCCGGACACGGAGATCCTGGAGAGAACGGGAGTTCTCAGCATCCAGGCCATGCTCAGGCAGATACAACTGCGCTGGAGCGGACACGTGGTACGTATGAATGATGAAAGTCTACCCAAACGACTGTTCTATGGCGATGTCGCCGTAGGCACTCGTCGCAAAGGAGGACAGAAGAGACGTTACAAGGACACCCTGAAGAATTCCCTGCAGCATCTCCAAATCAACAAGCTGAACTGGGAGGTGCTTGCCCTGGACCGAACCGCGTGGCGAAGAGCGATCAAAACGGGCGCCGCAATCTACGAAGCTAGTCGGATCGCCGCCGCCAAGGCAAAACGGACGGCACGCAAGTCTCACAATCCAGGGACGCACGCTGCTACCACCCAAGCCCTTCCAACGTGTCCGCGTTGTCAACGCACCTTCCGTGCGCGTATTGGCCTGGTCGGTCACCTCCGGAAGCCGTGCAACCCTCCTCCGACAGCATCCACGTCGACTGCACCAAACACTCCGCCAGAGCCTACTCCACCCTCCACCTCGACGGCAATCACCGATGCGAGAGATGCCTCGTTGCCCTCATCCACCGACTCCAACTCACCCACAACTTCTTCCATTCCCTCCGACACATTACCGCCCGCAACAAATTCCTCACTTGAACCCTCCACCAGCTCTGAGGGCCTGATACGCTCTTACTGCAATCGCACATTCACCTCACGCATCAGTCTCATCGGTCACTTGCGAATCCATCGCACAGAGACTGGTGAACTAGTGCCTGGAGCACCAACACACAGACGAGACCGCCGCCTTCACTGCCCACACTGCCCCCGATCATTCGCTCATCGCATGGGCCTACTAGGTCACATGCGCATTCACGACAGCGGCACTGACCGCGATATCGGCACACCCAACACCTCACACATCCCCACCACCAGCCTCAGCCACACTCACTAGTCGCCTTGCGTCACGATTGCGTCGTCAAGATTGTCAGGAACACAGGTGAGTGCCTCCTCCCTCAGGTAAGTGGAGGCCGTTCTTGCTGAATTTGTCGAATACTGTCTTGCCTTAATGCTCCATAATAGGTCCTGTAGTTTATATTACTCGCTCCATTACCGCAATCATACTCATAAGAGCGGCGCCTGCAGTTCAGTTCTGTCTTTAGCACAAACGACAGCCTCGGTAGTTACTGAAGATTCTCTGCTGCAAGGTAAGTTGATATTTTGCTCTCATTGCTCTTTTCTATACTTCATCTCCTCCCCTCTCTCTCGGCCTGCCTGCGTTCTCCCCCCACCTCTTCTCCCTATCTTCCTCTTTCCCTTTTTCTATTTTTCCCCTTCATCCTTTCCCCTCCTCCTTCTTCCTCTGTTTCTTCTACTCCATCTTCCTTCTACTCTTTTTCTTCTTCTTCTTCCTCTTCTTCTGCACGTCCACAATTGCAAAGTTCACCAATTGTCTCTTGCTCTCCTTTCAGCCTCGCCCACGGACGCCGACCGTCAACGGAGCATGGGTAGTGCCTTTCAGTCGTTGACTGACTGGTTACCCCTCTCATAAGGGTGTTGGCCCAGGCTTCATGCAGGGCTGCTCTCACCCTTCTGAGATCCAATGGTCTGTATGCACATGCAATGCCAGTCTTCAGCCAACCACGGTCCCTGCGGCCTGGAAGGCGCTCGCACTTTCTCTCACTTCTGATTCCCTGTTGGTGACTGCGCTCGCGCTCCCACTGGGTTTCAGGCCCCACTGCGGGTGCCCGAAAAGCTAGGCGGTCACTATGCGGTGGGGGAGAGAGTGAGGTCGACCTCGGCGCGTTTCTTCCCTCACTATAATAAATCTGAATGCGTCTGAATCTATCACGGTGCGCTAAAAGCCGTGGCTTGGAGGGTCTGCCAACTGACGAGAAAACTCGGCCCCCCACGTAGATGCTCCTTCTGTACGCGTGTATTTGTGTGTGCCTACGGGAGGAGAGGGAGGACTGAGAGTCAGGCTGCAATGGCTCCCTCTTAATGTGGCCTTTATGGCGCTCCCGCGCAGTCGGGAGCATACCTAGCGAGATGGCTGATGCAAGTGTGCGCGTGCTGAGTGTTTATCGCGCCAGCCATCTACACCCTCCCTCATCCCTGGTCTTATTGACTTTGTCTTTACACTGGAAACGGAGGTGGGAGTGGCGAGCGAGTGGGTAGATTCTGCGCAAGTCTGCCTAAACTCCTGTTTTCCTTCGCGCCAGTTCTCTGCGTTGCTCCTGCTAGCTGTCGCTCTCATGTTGCTTGCCCAGCTCGCCTTCGTGTCAGTTGCGGCTTGCTTCAGCGATTGCGGCGGCTTGTTGGAGCGCGTGGTGCCCACCGTCGAAATCGACGGGGGAACTGTCGTGTGTGTGTGTGTGTGGGGGGGGGAGTATAGGGTGTCCAGCTGGGGGTTGAACGTGAAGGTCGTGGCAGATCGCATCATCTTCCTCGCGTAGGTGGTGGCTACGCCTAGCGTCCCTAGCTGGCATCCAACTCTCACTTGTGGCTCCCCGGAGCTAGGCTTTGCCTGGCGGCAACCTCCCGGCTCCCCACCCCGATCAGCGGGCTAAACCAAGTGAGGATCTCCGGTGTGTGTGTCCCCACGCCCGGTATGTCCCCGGGTTGCAGCTGTTAGCATCCTAGTAGACGTAGTTGGTGAAAGGACGCTACTTACTGTACACGGTACCATTGTCTGTTTGTACTTTACTGCTTACTTTCCTCACTTGTACACACTCTGCCACGCTTGCCATCTTTAGTTGCTTTAAGCATTATTACCTCTGCTGCGATCATTGCCTACCTACCTTGCTTTAGCATCTCAGTACTACCGTAGCGTTCCCTTATCTGCGTAATCCACTCGATATCCGTTAGCCTTAAAATTGCGTATGTATACGTGGCTCTACATCTAGTTTATCTTATCGTATTACTTTTCTGTTTGCTATCTGTTATATGTTACTTTGCCTGATGATTCTAGTGTTGACTCTACTACCATACCTTTACCTTTCCATTTCCGTGCTCTTAAAGCGACCTTATTCCACCGTAGCGATTCCTACTCAAATAGTAGTCCTACCACCATGACTTGCACTCTTAGTCCTCACAGAGTTTGCCTACTCAGTAACATGAATAACACCAAACTCGTAGCAGCAATTCTACCCTCAGTCAGATGCCGTAGCACTAGAACGCCTATCACTTTTACGTAAGACACAGTCCCTTCACCGCTACTGCTACCAGGATAATTACTGCTGCTCCCACCCCCTACTTCCCAAATTCTCCCTCTTCCCTCTAAAAGTCCTCAGCAAAGCTGAAGGCAGGCTCACAGCCAAGTGGTCGTTCGGCACCAAAACACTCGCGGACCATGGTGCAGTTCGGCAGCAGTTGTGGGTGACCGGCAGTCCCTTGTGGAGTAGCGCTGCTGCCCCTCGCGAGAGGGTTGATGGACCTAAAAAAGGTGGACTCCAAACACGCTGGGTTGCGACATCTGCCAGTTGACCGTGGCTGACAGAATGCAAACACGCGGTCGAAACACTACAAACGCAAATCAAAAACTCTCTCTTCCCCACCCTCCCTCTAACCCGTTTCCTTCCCACAGGACAGCTCCCAGAGCTCACAGGACGACAGTTCATGGGGCTCAGGTAAGTCCTATCACCTTCGGCGCTTGGAATGTTCGTTCCCTTTTAGATAACACGAGGAGCATTCGACCGGAACGTAGAACAGCGCTCATCGCCCGGGAGCTAGCGCGCTTCAAGGTGGACATCACCGCACTCAGTGAAACCCGCTTCTCCGATGAAGGTTCCATAGAAGAGGTGGGTGCCGGTTACACCTTCTTCTATGTGGGCCGCCTGACGGCAGAGCGACGCGAGGCCGGCGTCGCCTTTGTCATCCGGAAGGACATCGTGGGACGACTACCCTGTACGCCGCAGGGTATCAACGAACGCCTGATGAGTCTCCGCCTGCCTCTCTGGGGTGGCAAATTCGCCACCATCGTTAGTGTCTACGCTCCTCCGATGACCGGCTCTGACGAGACAAAGAACAAGTTCTACGAGGATCTGCACATCCTCCTGGCCTCTGTGCCGAAGGCGGACAAGTTGATAGTCCTTGGTGACTTCAATGCCCGCATCGGCACAGACCACGCCGCCTGGAGAGGAGTGCTCGGACCCCACGGCCTCCGAGGACTCAACGACAATGGCCTAGTCCTTCGCACCTGCGCGGTGCACCGTCTCATACTGACCAACACCTATTTCAGCCAACCGCTGCAGCACAAGGCGACCTGGATGCACCCCAGGTCTCGTCAATGGCACCTTCTGGATTATGTCCTCGTGCGGCGACGCGACCAGCAGGACGTGTTGGTGACAAAGGTAATGCCGGGTGCCGATGGTGATACCGATCATCGTTCCATCATCTCCAAGATGCGGATCCGTCTTCAACCACACAGAAGACCTCAAGGTAAGCGACCCCCAGGTAAGTTGAATACTGATCTGTTACAATTGCCTGCCAACCGCTTCCGTTTCAGCAACGAGCTGACTCACCAGCTCGATAACCTCCCAATCGCAGAAAAGAACACCTCCGTGGAGACCCAATGGTTTCAACTACGGGACGCTGTGCAATCCACTGCCAAACGCATCCTTGGGCCCGCGCCCCGCCCACACCAAGACTGGTTCGACGAAAACAATGCAGCCATCAGTACTCTCATCTCTGAGAAGAATCGCCTCCACAACGAATATGTCGCTCACCCTACGGACGCCACGAGAGCAGCCTACTACCAAAGTCGCCGTCTTGTACAGCAGCGGCTGCGGGAAATGCAGGACGCCTGGATAGCTCGTAAGGGTGAGGAAATCCAAGGCTACGCGGATCGCAATGAATGGAATAACTTCTTCGCTGCGCTATAAGCAGTCTACAGCCCCGTAGTGAGGGGCACAGCCCCACTTCTCAGCGCGGACGGTACAACCCTCATCACTGAGAAGACCCAACTTCTGAGCCGCTGGGCCGAGCACTTCCAAAGTGTACTCAACCGGCCCTCTACCACCTCTGAGGCTGCCATTGAACGATTGCCGCAAGTCGAAACTAATGCTGATCTCGACCTCTCACCAACCCCTGAGGAGACCATGAAGGCTGTGCAGCAGCCGTCCAGCGGGAAGGCACCCGGGTCCGACGGGATCCCGGCGGAGATTTACAAATATGGTAGCCACCAACTCATAACTCACCTCACCATCCTGTTCCAAGAGATGTGGCGACAGGGACAAGTTCCCCAGGATTTCAAGGACGCCACCATCGTCCACCTCTACAAGCGTAAAGGGAATCGCCAGGTTTGTGACAACCACCGCGGCATCTCACTGCTGAATATTGCCGGAAAAATCTTCGCACGCATTCTCCTCAGTCGTCTGAATAGCCACCTGGAACAAGGGCTTCTGCCTGAAAGTCAGTGTGGTTTTCGACGTCACCGCGGCACCACTGACATGATATTTGCCGCGCGTCAGCTGCAGGAGAAATTTCCGGAGATGCGGACTCACCTCTACACTACGTTCATGGACCTGACAAAAGCCTTCGACACGGTAAACCGCCCTGGACTTTGGAAAGTTATGCAGAAGTTTGGTTGTCCGGAGCACTTCACCTACATGGTACGACAATTCTATGACGGAATGATGGCGCGCGTCACGGACTACGGAACGCTGTCTGAAGCCTTCGCAGTGACCAATGGAGTGAAGCAGGGCTGTGTCCTCGCACCCACCCTCTTCAGTTTCATGTTCTCTGCCATGCTGATGGACGCCTACCGTGACGAGCGTCCCGGAATCCCCCTCAACTACAGAACGGCCGGAAACCTCCTCAACATTCGTCGGATGCAGGCCCCCACGCGCGTCTCCACAACCACAGTTCATGATCTACTGTTTGCGAATGACTGCGCTCTCAACACCACCACCGAAGCAGACATGCAAAGCAGCATATAACTCTTTGCAGCAGGTTGCGCCAACTTTGGCCTCACCATCAACACGGACAAGACGGTGGTTATGCATCAACCGCCGCCAGGTGCTGACGTCAACCCCGCACGCATCAACGTCAATGGAGCCGTACTGCAGAACGTGGACAACTTCACTTACCTCGGCAGTACGCTTTCCCACAACGCTAAAATAGACGCCGAGGTTGCCCGCAGAATCTTCAAAGCCAGTCAAGCCTTCGGTTGGCTACAAGCCTCCGTATGGAATCGTCATGGTCTTCAACTGTCGACGAAATTGAAGATGTACAAGGCTGTTGTGCTGTCAACACTCTTGTACGGAGCGGAGACTTGGACTGTCTATGCTAGCCAAGCGCGGAAACTGAACCACTTTCACATCAGCTGCCTACGCCGCATATTGAAGGTGAAGTGGCAGGAGAGGATTCCGGACACGGAGATCCTGGAGAGAACGGGAGTTCTCAGCATCCAGGCCATGCTCAGGCAGATACAACTGCGCTGGAGCGGACACGTGGTACGTATGAATGATGAAAGTCTACCCAAACGACTGTTCTATGGCGATGTCGCCGTAGGCACTCGTCGCAAAGGAGGACAGAAGAGACGTTACAAGGACACCCTGAAGAATTCCCTGCAGCATCTCCAAATCAACAAGCTGAACTGGGAGGTGCTTGCCCTGGACCGAACCGCGTGGCGAAGAGCGATCAAAACGGGCGCCGCAATCTACGAAGCTAGTCGGATCGCCGCCGCCAAGGCAAAACGGACGGCACGCAAGTCTCACAATCCAGGGACGCACGCTGCTACCACCCAAGCCCTTCCAACGTGTCCGCGTTGTCAACGCACCTTCCGTGC
>JAYGXS010002201.1:0-11040 GCA_036362985.1 Ligula intestinalis | reverse complement strand
TTTTACCGGACCGATCTTGTGAAACATTTCATATGTCTTTTCTTAATATTTTCACTTCTCTTCGTGACGACCATTTACCTGTGGTTGTCACCTATTTTTGATCTTAGTAAGGCATTTGATAAAGTACCTCATAGGAGACTACTAGCCAAACTAGAGGCTATAGGATTTTGTAGTCCTCTTATTAACTTAATGCGATCATATCTTTCTAATCGAAAACAACTGGGCTTAGTAGGGTCCTCATACCCTACCCCTACCGCTATTTTAAGCGGTGTCCTTCAAGGTACCGTTCTGGGCCCCCTGTTGTTCCTGCCTTATATAAATGATATTTCAACAATAGTTAAACACTCTCAATCTTATATATACGTGGACGACTTAAAAAGTGTATACTCCTTCTCTAATTCTACGGCTGAGCGATGCTTCGAACGCATTCATTCGGATTTGGACGCTCTATCTGCGTAAAGCTCCACGTGGCAGATGGAGTTCTCGCCTTCTACGTGCCAGTTCATGTGCTTTGGGCCTGAAAGGCTGCCACAGCCTATCATTTTTCAAGATTGCCCCATGACTGAATGTTCTAACATTAAGGACTTAGGTTTAAGTTACACCAATAAATTAGATCTTTCACCTCACGCTGATAGAATTACAGCAAAAGCTGCTCAGATATGCGGCTTCATCTTTTATAATTTCTACCTTCCCGAAATGAAGCTAAGACTTTATCGTATGTATGTGCTTCCTATTCTCGAATACTGTTGTCCATTCTTCGGTCTAATGAACGAAGCTATTCATTCAAAAATTGAAAGTGCCCAAAGAAGATTCATTAAAAGGGTGCTCTATCCGGCATTTTCAGATACTTACTACTCAGACAGATGTGAGATAACAAAACTTAAATTTCTTTGGGTCAGGAGACTGGAAGCAGGGTTTTGTCTCCTGTTTCGCCTTAAAAATTGTTCAAATCTCCCCAAGATGTATGCCCTTACTCCCGTTACTCGTCCTTACAACCTAAGAAATTCAACGTTGATTATATCTCCTCCTGCTTCTTCCACTTCTAAACGATCTCTATTTTTGCTTCTAGGTAAAGCTATCTAGGGAATAATTTGCCTATTGATATTCGGGCGTTGACTAGTCTATGTGCATTCAAGCGAAGACTGCACATTAATCTTATCACTGAATCTATTAACCTTTTGTTTTCCTCATCTTTTTCGGGCAGCTTTCTCCATGATCCCGAGAAAGGACCATCGGGAATTTAGGATCCCTTCTTGAAACTACCTTCCTCTGACTCATGTCCCCCGGAATCAGGAAGCAGTCTTGATGGCTCTCATTTCGCTGGTCATCAACCATCATCAGGACCTTATATCGGGTCACATCTCAGACATCCCCAACGATGGTCTTGTAGATTTGACGGACTTTTGGATCTCATACGGCGGTGCCTGACATGATCATAAACGGGTGGGTTCCCTATGTTCCATTATGCCGCACCGGTTTGGGAACCGGAGTGTAGTGCCAGCAACCCGTCTATACCAATAAGGTTTCGTTAATACTTATTGTTCTGCCCCATGCTCAGCTTCGACTGAGTTTGCTTCTAAGCCCCCCCCCCTTACTAACAGAGGCAGTGGGTACCAGAATACATAGTCAGAATCTAGATAACGATGTGGCTCATCTGTGGGTGCCCTTGAATTTCACCTTCCGCATGACACTGCTATATTCATTCTTTCGAATCTAACGAATTCCCTTCTAAACATTTATACTCGTCTTATAGCTATAGACTACCGATACTGTTTGTTAAACCAATTATTTCTAGTACTTCTTGTTATCGAATTTTTGGTTTATTGATGAGGCCTATTGGGCCTGAAATATACAACTCATTATTATTATTTATGTCTGAACGAGATCCTGATTAAAAGACTGGAAGAATAATGGATGTCTTCCAAGTGTCAGGAAAGTAACCATATAAGAGATAGTCGGAAAATAATTGGCTTAGTAATTTGGGAAAGGTCGACACTCTTTTGATAACTGAATTGGGGATACCATTAGTTCCCGAAGAGTGTGAGTTTTTTAGACGAATTATCCACTTACTAATTAATTCTTTGCAGAAATCAATGTTCCAGAGAGTATTGTCTGAGTATGGTTGAAACGATGGGACTGGTTCGGATTCTGTCGTAAAATGCTTCGCAAAGAAAGCATTGAATAATTCAGCCTTATCAGATTCATCTAGTACAAATGTTTTATTTTCATTCAGCAATGGGGGTATTTCAATACCTCGTTTTGTGAAGGACCTACGACGAAACAGTTGTGCAACCGATTTTTCAGAGTTTGACTCGCTCATGGCGCAAGTTTCCCTGTGCTGGTTACGTGCAAGACGAATCTTTGACCCTAATTCGAATATCTCTGCAATCGTTAGATGCACAGACAGCGAACTAGTAGATCTATCTTTCAGCTGCCTCCTCAATTTCTTTAGTCTGGGCAAAATAAAAATAAGGGATGGTCGATTCTGGTGTGTAGGAATTCACAACTTTAGTGGGCAGACATTCCAGCATTTTATTAGAAACGACCGACATGATTTCAGCAAGATATGCAGCGCCGTTAATGAAGGGGAGGCTCTGCCAATCTAATGAGTCAAGAAAATTGTTGATTGAGCTAATATCTGCGAGGTCATACGCATGATAGGTACGACTAGCGCTAGCCTTTTCCGTAGCAGGAAGTGGAAGGCAACAGTGAATTAATGTGTGATCACTTTGGAAGATGTCCTGCTTAAAATCAACGAAGAGAGGGGCAATACCATTTGTGAAAATCAGATCAAGGATATGATTCTGTCTTGTTGGGGAACTTACCAGTTAAGACCAGTTCGAAAAATTAATGGTATCTAGGAAAGGCTGAAATTTAGGTGGACAACATTTTAAAAGTCAGTCGATTTCAGGAAAATTAAAATCTCCAGCAATAATTTAAACTTCAAAAGTGAATTCTGAAATAAACTTGAAAAGTTCACACAAATTTGCATCTTCTTCAGATGAAGAGTTAGGAGCATCCGATAATCGCCTTTTGCCGGGGCGACAGGATAATAGATGCGAAACAGTAATTTCCAGAGAAGGACGTGCTATTTGAATAAAAGGGAAAGTGCCTAAATGACGTTCTAATATAAAGAAGACAACCACCACCACGCTTATGAATGCGATCGTGACGATAGAAATCATACTTGTCTATGATAAGGGAGGAGTCAGGAATGATTGGATGGGTCCAACATTCGGTTATGCATATAACATCGGGCATTATCTCGAAAGCGATAGCTCGAAGTTGAGCCATTTTATTTATACCGGACCTGACATGAAGCATTATGACATCAAGTGTGTTTCGAGTGACAGGACTATGGCTATCGTTATTCATAAAAAGAATTTGAGGGTGGGCAGGCAAATTGTAGGCCGTTATTATTTGTGGAATAAGTACTGACGGATATGGAGCTGTTAGCCTACGGGTAGCCAATAATGGATGGCTGATAAGGTCTGAGATATCTCTGGGCCTCGCTTTCTGGCAGGGAAAAATGGGGAGAGGGTAAACCAAAATAAGCTTCTCGGGCGTTTAGGAGGAATGGGAGGAGGCGAGAAGGCATGTTGGAGTTTGCAGGTTTGGGTGGTAGAGGATGGGTAAAGGAACTAATAGGGGGGAACGGTGACATAAAATTAGTGTTGAGGCCGCTCGCGTAAGGAATAATGTTCCTAATCAGTGCATGTCCTGTACGGCAACTCCGATTAGATTTAAAACTATACCAGTTTGGGTTACTGCCGTGTAAATAAAATTTACAGTGGTTCGGGCCCGGCGTGTTCAATAACACATTAAACGGGGGAATAATATGACTCTCACGGTCAAAAGAGGAGCTAGGTTGTGGTGGCGAAGCGCTCGGCTTTACCGCTTTTGACGGTGTTGGCGACATTCTTGATGAGCTTGTTGCCGAGTTAGAGGCAGCAGAATTTATCGATCGTTGGACAGAGTATGTATTTAGACAAGTATTAATCGTAGTTGATGACGGAGTGGCGGGTCTTGACGGTCCCGACATCAAGAGGGATGGGCTAACTGGTGCACTGATGTTTATGGACCTATGACTAGACATTCAGGAGGTAGGGATAGCAGGTGTACTGACGGTTATGGGACTATAAAAAGACATCTGGGAGGCAGGGATAATGGGTGCACTTACGTGCGTGGGTGTATGGCCAGTTATGCGGGGAGAGGATTATCGAGTACATTTACCCTATCATGACTACGATCAGATTTAGGAAAAGTGGGCTGAAAAGTCATTGGTCTATTGGACTGGAGAGCCGCATTTCTTCGCTCTATTGGTGTAAGATCTTGACAAAGGAAACTTTTAGTCATTTCTTAATATCGGGAAATGCGACCTCGTTGAGCAAAGATTGAGTATACCTCGATCGGTGAAAACAATTTAACTAGGATGGGCGGGTTTTGCTACGCAATTGGAGGCGTTTGGCTTATGCTATTTTGTAGTTGAAACCACCCGAACATAGAAAATCTTTTGCAATATCCAAAGGTCGACTTAATATGGAGGCATTTTTAGTATCAAGTTAAAGCTTCGCTTTTGTCTATCAAAGGCTTCCGTGGTTATAAGATGGACGAGGGAGTCTAACTTTTTACAATCTTGTGAGGGCACATTTGATAACTTACCATCAAACAAATTGCCTAGTATTGACAAAACAGAACCAAACTTCGACATGAAGTCATTACAGTTCTGTAATGCAGATAAATCAATTGACTTAGCCTTGACAATGGGCTGCATATTCATATCAACGCATTGACTAATAGGCGTGGTCAGGCACCGCTTGGGTCTGGGAGCAGATAGCTTACGATGAGCTATAATTTTCGTTCTCATAATTTTGATAAAAATCTGCTTTAAATGTAAGATGATTTATAAAAATTCAGCCTATATGATTTTACCGCAGCTGGTTGTTTAAATCTCTTAAAATTGCTTAACAAACTGTATTAGTTATTACGTTCAGAAAAAAAAACGTATGATATGATTTTCAGATTATGATTTACGACAAATAATCAGAGGGAACTTAACAAATACTGTAGCTATTTTTTAATAAGCACTTTAAATTTATTTGAAAAAGTGTATTCAATATTGGGAAATGACTCGGCATATGAAGGTCTCGAGAATATTCTGATCTTGATGATTTCTGTTACTAGGCCGCGAATTTGCTGGTTTGAATAGGTTGCGTTCGGTTGAAAAAGGTTGCGTCTCGGTAGAATTGGTTGGAAAACAAAATCTTCTTAAATTCCGATTTCAAAAGATCGTCCACACAAGAAAAATAATTCCAGAGGCGCAGAAAAAAATTTATATGAACGGTTGCAGCCACAATATCCTAGATCGTAATTGATGGGGGATATCGATGTAGAAATGTCCTAGGAGGAGCGAGGGGAAATATTGACTGTGATCTTGTAAGGTCTTGACGATAGCACGAGGATCAAGCCCAGTTCCGCTAGTTTTTTGCTCTCATTCGATTCTCCTACATGTTCGATGCTCGTATCTGTTGCTGAAGCATTCTGTTTGTGGCACTTCGCGACTTCGCTTTCGTTCTTCGGTTTTACCGCGTCTTGTTCTTTCGGTATAGAGGCCTCGGAACTAATTGAATAGCTGCAACTATGAGTGCTCATAACGCCCATCGTTTGTGGAGTTTGTTGC
This sequence comes from Ligula intestinalis, assembly GCA_036362985.1. Classification (NCBI taxonomy): domain Eukaryota; kingdom Metazoa; phylum Platyhelminthes; class Cestoda; order Diphyllobothriidea; family Diphyllobothriidae; genus Ligula; species Ligula intestinalis. Next base: position 5,360 of record JAYGXS010002201.1, on the reverse strand, counting down.
ATGTCAACCATTTTTTCCAACAGACCTGGTTCGAGCCCCGACACTGCCGATCTGTCTCTGACATTAGTCACTTTCACATGCGCAATACTCACATCTGTTTCTGAAGCTTTCTTACTTTTGTTCGGTTTGGTCTTCTTTTCCTCTTTTTGCGAGTAGATCCCTGAACTGATTAATAGCTTCATGCCATTTATCTCAGTTTTCATGCTGTTCACCTCAGTTTCCATATGCAGAACTTTCTGATGGAGAATTGAATATGCAGAATAATCTTCATCTTCGTACCTAACACGCTTCAGCGGTGCTAAGCTTCTTGCTCGCTTAGCGGGCGGTGAAGGAACACAAAACTGCCCATCTTTAACATGTAGTTGGCTATTAGTTTCGCTTAAGTAACTAAAACTTTCATCGTTCTCATCTATATTGCATGGCGTAATGGTAGTCACCGCGGCTTGTTGGGGCTTGACTACTGGGTTCGAGTCCCAAGTTTTCATCATTTTTGCCTACGTTCGACACTTCGCCTTGTTGGATACCCATTACCTAGCTTAGCTTTGTGGCGTGTTATAAAAAGTTTTTATGCACGAAAATGTCAATTGGCAGAGATATTTAAGCAAATTTAAGAAACGGCTCAGCCGTGATAGTTTCCATAGGGCCGAGAGAACTGCTGGAGTAAACGAGGTGGGTGGTTAAATTCTATACACCTGTGAGGACTTCAGTATAGCCGCCTGGAGATGATGGTCCTAGTTGTGCAAACTGGTGTCTTTGGTTTTCAGAGCCGTAATAGCGACTGGTCGATGAAAATACCGAAAATTGTGAAAATTCTCGGAGATCGACAATTTGCAACCCAATTTGAAAGTTGCTCTAGTTCGTGTATGGAGAAATCTAGGTTCTTGAATGCTTAATAAGCATGTGTGATAAGTATGTGTAACAATCTCCCCATGAGTCAGATTAACACTGGTGAATAAAATGTTTGGTGCATACCCAGTTTGCTCTTATATGTGTTCACACAGGTAGAGGGGACAACCTATTCGTAAAAAGCAATCCACGCTGCAACCACTGTGCCGCTGATGAAGAATTTACATCTATTTATCCTTGTTTTGCAGGGGCTTAGTTTTAAGAGATGACCGCGCAATTTAGGCATGTTAGCTTAGGTAAAAAAACCAGCGGGACATATCTACCCGAAGAAAAGGGGAAATGTGCTGAGGGTTGGCGGTCTGCTTTCGTAGGGAAATGTTCCCAGACCTCTGAAAATTTATATCGCCCATCTCTGGATCTTCTCTAAGACGGTAAAGCCTTTGACAATCCAAGGTCTGTATAGCGGCTTCTAGGTGCGGCCAAACTAAGCCTCCAACTAGCTTTGACAATTATTTTATAAGAGTTCACTGCTTATCATTATTATTTTTATTTTCACGATAGCACTAAGTTTGTAATGACAGGGCCCCTTGGGCCTTAAATATACAAATTATTATTATTATTATAAAGTTTTCTTTTTTCAAACCCCATAAAGGCTCCCCTACTTGGTTGCGATATGAATCTGGCCGAGTTCGTCGACATCTTGTAGTTCAGCGTCGGTTTGAGTGGAGAATTTATCCACACACCAAGTGTCAATTTGTTGCAGCAGTGTGCAGTTTAAGGAATGAACCTACGAATGGGATGCCCTACAATTAATAATAATATTTTTATTATGCCAGTTTACAGGCAATGGTAAAGAGTTGGTAATGCACCTCTTGGGCACCTTCTAACACCTCGAAGACCGAAACAAACCTAAAACAAACTACCTATGTTGCAGCCAGTATTATTTTTGTTTCAGGTTTTTTGTTTTGTCAATACTGGGCGAGATAGGGAGTTTGTTTCAAGTGAAAAAAACCTGCCTTCAAAGGTATGATACAAACGGAATAAATGTACAGTTGTAAGCTGAGTTGACTCATAAGCAGGAGAAATGTTGCATATCGATGAAGGACATTAGTTCGAGACGCAGAGAATTGGCACAAGAACACAGTGTTCTCAGTCTTCCTTCAATGGTTTTCGGCAAAAGTTGCGCGCTATCGGCTGAAGGGTTAGCAGACTGCAGGTTGCTGCTTCAGCAGCATTATCTTCAGCATGAAGCCTGGCGGGGTTCAAAGTCCACGAATGCCATCAGAGTGAAATAAAGATTCCACCGAGTCAGCACCCAACATTTGTAAAAGTTGTCCTGAATGTAGAAAACTAGTTATAGCTCTTTTAAACATAGGGTAGCTTTGCTGGGTTTTAATACTTTTGGGCAGCTTATTCCAGATTTATATGGCGTTTACTGAAAAGAATTGTCGGTGCTTAACTGTACGTGCCATGGGAAGAAATAAAAATACGTCTCAATGACTGGCGCGTCGAGAGTGCTCAAGCTGCCTTATTGTACTGAGAGGATTAAAGGTTTGACCATTCAAAAAGTTTAAACAGTAAAAGTAGACCCTTCTGCAATCTACGAAGCCACAGGTGATCCAGCTTTATAAGTTCACACCTTTGTTGGTATGCTAAGTTACGGTGTTCTGTAGTTTAAACTCTTCTAGTGAAGAAGTGCTGCACCGATTCTTTTTTCTTCCGTTCACTAGTGCACATAAGACTGAATATGGGCGAGCAGTATTCAAGACTAGGTCTCACGTACATATTATAAAGGCTAGTTCTACCTTTGATAATCTAAGGATAAATCCGGTGTTTGGCGTGCTTTCGAGACTATCAGGGCACAGTGCTCTGACAAATTGAGACTTAGAGTAGGATATGCCCAAATCCCGTTGGTGATCGTCGCCAACAACTATAACGGAACATTTGTGCCATGAAAGGGTGGGGCGCCATGTGCAACACCACTGGGCGAAGGCCTAAAGATCCTTTTTATATAATATAATATGTTTATTATGCCAGTTTACAGGCAATTGTAAAGAGTTGGTAATGCACCTCTTGGGCGCCTTCCAACACCTTGAAGACCGGAAAAAACCTAAAACAAACTCCCTATGTTGCAGCCAGTATTGGTTTTGTTTCAGGTTTTTTGTTTTGTCAATACTGGGCGAGATAGGGAGTTTGTTTCAAGTAAAAAAAAACCTGCCTTCAAAGGTATGATACAAACGGAATAAATGCACAGTTGTAAGCTGAGTTGACTCATCAGCAGGAGAACTGTTTCATATCGTTAAAACATTAGTTCCAGACGGAGAGGGTTGGCACAAGAACACAGTGTTCTCAGTCTTCCTTCAATGGTTTTCGGCAAAAGTTGCGCGCTATCGGCTGAAGGGTAAGCAGACTGCGGGCTGCTGCTTCAGCCGCATTATCTTCAGCAGTGAAGCCTGGCGGGGTTCAAAGTCCACGAACGCCATCAGAGTGAAAGAGAGATTCCACCGAGTCAGCACCCAAAATTCGTGAAAGTTGTCCTGAATGTAGAAAACTAGTTACAGCTCTCTTAAACATAGGGTAGTTTTGCTGGGTTTTAATACTTTTGGGCAGCTTATTCCAGATTGATATGGCATTTACTGAAAAGAATTGCCGGTACTTAACTGTGCGTGCCATAGGAAGAAATAAAAATACGTCTCGATGACTGGCGCGTCGAGAGTGCTCAAGCTGCCTTATTGTACTAAGAGGATTAAAGGTTTGACCATTCAAAAGTTTAAACAGTAAAAATAGACCCTTCTGCAATCGACGAAGCCACAGGGGATCCAGCTTTATAAGTTCGCACCTTTGTTGGTAGGTTAAGTTACGGTGTTCTGTAGTGAAAACTCTTCTAGTGAAGAAGTGCTGCACCGATTCTATTTTCTTCCGTTCACTAGTGCGCAGAAGACTGAATAAGGGTGAGCAGTATTCAAGACTAGGTCTCACGTACATATTATAAAGGCTAGTTCTAACCTTGATAGTCTTAAAATTTCTAAGGATAAATCCGGTAGTTCGGCGTGCTTTCGAGACTATCAGGGCACAGTGCTCTGACAAATTGAGACTATTAGAGTAGGATATGCCCAAATCCTTGATAACTCCTGGGACATTTAGTTCGTGGCCATCAATGCTTAATTCCGGTTGATGATCGTCGCCAACAACCATAACGGAACATTTGTGCCATGAAAGGATGAGGCGCCATGTGCAACACCACTGGGCGAAGGCCTGAAGATCCTTTTTTATCAGCTCGAGCACGAGGTTGCGATCTGCCGGTTTATATCGATAAGCGACTTTTAAATCATCAGCGTACATGAAGGGTCTGCCATACTGAAAACAATCTGAAACGTCGTTGACAAACAGGCAAAATAGGAGCGGACCCATTACACTACACTGTATAACTCCACTCCTCACATGCGTGGGGTTGGAGATAACATTCGAAATTTTTACTCGTTGTGTGCGAGCATCCAAATAGGAAGATATGAAGTTCAGAGGCTTGCTACCTATACCGAAAGAGGCCAGTTTCAGAAGGAGGAGGTTATGATCGACCCGATCAAAGGCCTTAGTAAAATCAAAATAGACGCTATAAGTGGCAAAACCGCTGTCTCTAGATTGCAGCACATAATCAAAGAAAGAGAGCTGGCAGGTGTCACAAGATCGTTTCTCGAGAAAGCCATGTTGAGCTGTACTGAGCAGGTTGTTCTCTGTCAAGTGACGCATCATCTTTTCTTTGATTAAGGTCTCCAAGATCTTCGATGCTGCGGGAAGTGTATTTATTGGCCTAAAGTTGTCGAATGATGTCGATCGGCCGTGCTTGCGAATAGGCATTATGTGCGATTCCTTCCACAACGAAGGAAAGGTTTCGCTCTCAAGAGCAAGATTAAATACCTTACAAAGAATAGACGGAAAGATATCATTCGCTTCAGCTTTTAGAAGGCTAACTGGGACGCCATCTGGTCCTGGACTATAGGATTGACGATAACGACGAATGGCTACAGTCACATCCCAGACGGTAAAACTTATGGTTTCGAGTATGGCACCCGTCCAAGCCTGGATAACCGGAGGTGCAGCGAACGAGCTTTCACTAAAAGTTTTGGATAGGAACGCATTGAAGCTATCGGCGGTCAACTTAGCGTCGGCTATGGGGTTTCCTAAAGCATCTTGAAGTATGGGGTGTTGCGTTTTCCTCTGCGCTTTTACTGTACGCGAAAAGAGTTTCGCAACATTAAGGGAAGGGTTTTCAGCGAAATGAGCCTCATCGGCTATCTGCTTTTCTTCGGAGAGCTTCTTAGCCTGCTCAAAGATCAGTGTGATCAAGGGCAGAACGGAAGTGTCGTTCTGCCGATGCAAACGACGAGAGAGTTTACGCAGCCTACGACGGAAAGACAGAGGAAGGTACACTTCATCCTTGACATGTATTACTTTCTTACGGGGGACAAAGTGGAGGATGAGTGGATCCAACACTTTGTACAGTGCATCGGTACAAA
>JAYGXS010002200.1:0-11045 GCA_036362985.1 Ligula intestinalis | reverse complement strand
GTAATGGTGTCGTTTGATGTCGTGTCATTATTCACCTCCATTCCAACCGGTCTCGCCGTCAGCACTTTCGATGAACTTCTTCAGGAAAAGCACAAGGAAGATGAACAACAACTCAAACGGAAGCACGTCAAAGAACTCTTGGAATTATGCCTAAGAACATTTTTCGCCTTCAACGATCGAGTTTACGAGCAAAAGAAGGGGACACCAATGGGCTCCCCTCTGTCTGGGTTAATTGCCGAGGCGGTCCTGCAGAAGCTCGAGCAACTGGTCTTCCGATCGCACTGTCCAAAATGCTGGGCAAGGTACGTCGCCGACACATTTTTCGTAATCAAAAAGAAGGACGTTCAGGACTTCAAGACCTTGCTGAACTCGATATTCCCCGATATTCAGTTTACGATGGAAGAAGAAAGCAACAACCAGTTGCCCTTCTTGGATGTGCAAGTTACGAGGACTACCGAGGGAAGGATACGAACTATGGTATACCGCAAATCAACAAACACCAGCCGCATCCTACAATTCGGAAGTAACCACCCCATTGGTCACAAACGCAGTTGTGTTAGAGCTGTATTTTAACGGGTTCAAACACACTGTAGCGATGAGGACGGGAGAAAGGAGGAGGCAAAATATTTACACTCCCTGTTCTCAGCCAATGGTTATCCACGGTCCTTCCTGCGTAACTGCCGACGAAAACCCACCCGACAGCGGCCGAACGACGAAAAACCGAAGTTTTGGCTCGCGATCCCCTATGTAATGAATGTTTCGGAAGCGACAGCTCGAATCCTGAATCCTTTTGGAATTGGGATTGCCCACAAACCGGATTCGACTATCCGACTGCAGATAATGCGACCCAAAGACCCGCTGCCGACAACGGAACAATCAGCAGTGGTCTACAGCATACCTTGCCAAATTTGCAGTGCAAGGTATATTGGTGAAACGGGAAAACGCCTCTGTACAAGACTACACGAACACCAGCTGTCAGTCGACCGCGAGGACAGACTGTCACTGGTATATGACCACATAAAACGGGAGAAGCACAAATTCGCTTTCGAAAACGCCGAAGTCATCGGCCGATCCGACGACAAACTGGCTAGACTGGTGCTCGAAAGTTGGTCCTCCGTAGACACAATCAATACAAATATTGACTTAAATCCGGCCTATCAGGCCCTGCGTACCAGACTTCAATCGATCCAGCCGAGGCCCACCACGCCAATGAGCGATTTACAGCTTCATCAATGGCAGCCACGACTGCAGCAGGGGGTAAGAGTTAACCGCAGTTCGCACGATTGGCATGAATCATCAACCCACCGGCGAGCCCAAACGAGCAAACGGGCTTATCACGGCGGGCCACAACGAAACTATCCACCAGACTATGAGGGGAGATCTTGCAGCAGCCACCCTGACGCACACGAGTGGCATGCAGACCCAGTAGTGATTACATCAGTCGTGCAAGGGATGGGGGAGGCACGTGACTGTCAGCAGACCGATGGCAGACGCCCGCTGAGCGCGCGCGATGGGCGGACAGATCCACCGATGACTACAACAGCCGTGCAGCCGATGGGAGACACGCGAGGCCGCCACCACTCCGGTTGCAGTCGCCTTTCGCGCGCGCGCGATGTGCAGACAGATCCACCAGGGACTACAACAGCCGAGCGAGTGACGGGGGTCACACGAGGTCGTCTGCAGTCGACCACGGAGAGGCAGAGGCCAATCCAGGACCAAAAGAATGAGCAGGGTTGGCGCATTGGGCCAAACCCAATCAACGACCAGCAGGACGACCAGGGTGCGCACGTAACACACCCCTATCATACGAGACAGTCAGCAAAACAAACCAAATCAAGGCAAGCAGGAACAATCACCTTATCACTCTGATGATGGAAACAAGCGTGTTTTCGAAACGTCAGCACCAATACAGTGTGGTCCATGAAGGCGCCTTCTCTTCTTCATCTTCTTTGGGGATGGGGAGCGGGATAATTTATCTGGACCTCGTATATTTAGTCATGTTAATATATATATCATTAAGTGGGGTATGACAGCATCTGGGGGTAACTTGATACAGAACGGTTTCGGGCTTATTAGCCTTCATCGGCTGGCATCAGCCTGGCAGCCGGTCACTCGTTGGGGACCTCTGACCACGAAATGAACTTTGTTTAGTTCGGAAGCCTATTTGATCGGTGTTCGCACATTTCTCAGTGAGAAGATAAGGCGATCTCGGGAACCATATATATAGAGCCATACATCCAAAATCCTGACTTATATATATAGATATATATCGATGTCAGGATTTTGGATAGAGCGTTTATTCTTCTAGCCTATATTGGCAAGTTAAAACCCACCTTCAAAAAATGAGCATAAACGGTAGCATTCGATGCTATCCTGTTATGTGGATCACTCTTCAAATGTTCCTCAAATGTAAAAAATTGGAGCCGTTATTGATTATTTTTATCTAGTTTCCAGTGCGTACCCTACAAATGAATTATTATTTACTAATAAGAGCCATATTCAATCATGAGATTTGCTTAGATTTTGGCTGATCATTAGATGCAAGTGCGAACATTAACTTTCGTGTCCTACTCTTCAACTTTTCTCCATGCAAATATTTTGAAACAGTCAGTTATCGCATTGTACCACAAAATGTGCTTATCTGTTTTTAAAATAAAGTCAAAATATTCTTTATCAAAGCTTAGTTTTAAAGACTTTAATTAATGATATAAAACTGCATCTTGTATAAGGTTTATAATTCGAAGATTTCAGCGCGCAGTTATTCCCATTCTTGAAAGAATGCTTTAGTTACGAAATCGCTGCTTCAATAGTATTACCTTTAACTGGGGTGACAGCTCATGGTATACTATGAGCTGTCACGGTCCATTTTTACATAGGCGCATGTAGATTCCGAACAAGGACTTCAGTGCATACAATACTTAAAGAAGGTGGACGGATGAAATGTTTTCGTTGTCACGGTAGGGAGGAAAGGGGATTGGGGGGAGAGTTAGGAGAGGTGAGGTCAGAATGTTTAAGTCTAGACGGCCCGGCGTCCAAGACCGCCGATAAGGTGCGCGTTGCTGGACTTTGGACTTGGTCGTCTCTGCGGGGGCCCGTTTCCGAGGCCTGTGGTCCGCTGTAAAGGCCTGACGAGAATTAATCGAAAGCAAACGTATGTTCACCAATTTATCTTCTGAAATTTTCAATGGGAATTTACGCAAAGTTAAAACTAACATGGCACATTAAAGACGCTGGATGAAACCAGTGGAAATCAGTAGCTAGAATCCGTTTTGACGGAAGTCGCTACCAGGCACCAGCCAATCGGTCCAAGCGCGATTAAAACTGAAGAGAAGCAAACAAAAACAAGCCCTAATCTACCGTCCCAAGAAAGTTCAGGTTCTGTGATCATCAAAACGGCCAAATGAAGAGGGAAGCGTCTACCTGATCAACCAGTCTCACCCTCTTTACAGGTCAAAACTAGTGAAATTGCACGAAAGGGGATCGGAGAAGAGCTGGGAGAAGAAAAAGAGACAGTATTTGCACCAAGACAACTGCGGTCCGATGCACACAAAGCGATGAAAGCGAAGGAAGCCGCCGAAAAACAAACGAGGGAGCCCATACTTGCAGTGCACGCTCCCCACAGTTTGTCAATCAGCAACCGCTGAGACGAGTTTAAACAATCTCGCCGTAGCTAACAAAAACACGATTGATTCGCCCCGTAAAGTGCAGGCTGCCGCGGAGACAGATACCAGGGAGCCCATACTTACGGTTAAGGCCCCCACAGTACACCAATCAGCCACCGCTGAGGCGATTTTAAACAATGTCGCCGTAAACAACAAAAACACGATTGGTTCGCCACGTAAAGTATAGGCTGCCGTCAGCAAAGACACGAAGGAAAACACGAAAGCGTTGCACCAAGAAGTGACCGACGGCGTAGAGGGGACGCAGAAAGTCACCGATAGGGGCAAAAGTTTCGTAATACAAGGTCTACCGGAATCCACTGCCAGTACTGCTATTAACCAGAAAGTGAGTGACAGTGTTGCAGGCCCGAGCCTGAAGCCCACATTAGAAAACGAGGGCATTACATCAACCATAGAGTCCGGTCGCACACAAGATGGTCATAAAAGCAGCACAAGAGCTGTTAACAAGCAAGCAAGCGACAGTGTCGTAGGTACGAAAAATGGCACTAAGAGAGAAGCTAGCATCATAATACAGGGATTAACGGAATCAACCGCAGCCACTCCCATGGACCGGCATTCCGCAGATGTTCAGCTCCTCCATGCACTTATGAACAAAATGCTGGGATCCAATGTACCATTAGAGTGCGAAAAGGCCTTCCGCCTTGGCAAACGGCCTGAGAGCCCAACTGGAACGGCACATACCAGACCTCTGAAAGTGGTCATGACAAGAAGCCAAGACGCCAAGCTAGTTCTATCTAGGCGTTTTAAAATAAAAGACTCTGCCCCAGGAGTTTTTTTCAACGGGAGTTCTCAACTGCAGAACGGCACAAACGTCGTCAAATTGTTTCCGAAAAGAGGGAGCGGGCCAGCAAGGGCGAACAAAACTTGGTTATTTACAACAGCCAAGTGATTCAACGTCCATTGTTCTCACCTTGGATAGGTCCGTTCCGGATAACCACACAGTCGGCTCAGTAGAGGGAGGATTGAGCCCAATCGATAAACATACAGAGGCAGAATGAAGGGGAAAAACATTTGGTTATTTACAATAACCAAGTGATCCAGCGTCCACTGTTCTCCCCCAGGAAAGGTCCTCCCCGGATGACTGCACAGTCGACCCGGAAAGGGGCGGGGAGAGCCTGACTGTAACCAATTCTCGAGCAAACAGAAAGTTAACTTTCATGTACACAAATGCACAGAGTATGCTTTCAAAGCTTGACGAGCTGAAGATTCAAGCCTTTGAGTTATCACCAGATATAGTTTCAATAACGGAAACTTGGCTGCCTGAACAGGTAGCCGACGGCGAGGTATCCATGCGTGGCTATCAACTGTTCAGAAAAGACAGAAGAGGTCGTCAAGGCGGTGGCTTAGCAACATGCGTGAAAAATGGACTCACAGTTTTAGACAAAACGGATAAACTGGCATGTACCTCCGAGGCCATCTGACTGTCTATTAAAGTACCAGGTGCACCCAACCTCGATGTACTGACACTCTACCGACCACCGAGAAGAGAGCCAGTAGTTGATGCCTCCTTGCTAGAGGAGCTGGAAAAAATTACTCCACGATCGGACATCCTGATTGTGGGGGACTTTAACGCGCCTCACATCGACTGGGGTGCGGCCTGTGCACATAGCTCCGATCTAACCTTCGACAGCTGCCTTCTGAGCATGACTCTGAAGTTATTTTTCACGCAACACGTCACTTTTCTGACAAGGATGCGCGATGGCCAACAGTCCAACTGTCTGGACCTCGTTCTCACGAAATCTTAGGACAGCATCGACGAAGTGTCATGTCTCACACCACTAGGTAAAAGACACCATGTTGTACTGCTATGGGAGTACTCGTTATTCTCAATACTGGGGAGACCCTCAACAGCCAAACGAAATATTTGGCGAGGCGATTTCGATCGAATGAAGACCAAACTCACGCGCGCCGATTGGGAAGCTCTATTTTCTGGAAACATAACTGCGGACTGGGAAGCGTTCCGGAACACACTGCACAGACACATCGACACCCACTGTCCAATCTCGCGAAAAAAGGTAAACACTAGACCGCGATGGCTGACGCAGGCCTTACAAATAAAAGTTAACAAAAAGCGTGAGCTGTGGAAACAAATGCTAGCAGACAGGACTCCTGCATCTGTCAGTGCCTACAAAACTCAGAGAAACCGGGTCAAAGGTCTTATTCTCAAAACAAGACGGGCTTTCGAAGCAGACTTGCTAAACCGGGCCACAGTGAACCCCAAACTGTTTTACAGGTACCTCAGGCAGAGTACCAAAAACAAGGATCCAATACCCCTGTTGAGGACCGCTGAGGGAAGAGACTTGATAAATGATGAAGCAAAGGCTGACCATCTTTCGAAATTTTTCCGATCAGTCTTCACAAAGGAAACGGCATACGATCACCCCACCGACGACACCAAAGCGGATACAATAGTTGAGACTGTCCGATTCTCCGAGGCTGTTGTTCTTAAGGAACTCTTAAGCTTAAAAGAATCTAAGTCACCAGGTCCCGACAACGTACCAGCCAAGATTTTGAAGGAGCTCGCCAATGCGTTGGCCAAACCACTCTCTATGCTCTTCCAAACCTCCTTCGAAACCGGATGCCTACCAGTAGATTGGAAATCCGCGAGGATTACACCGCTATACAAGGGGGGAAGCCGGGTCTCAGCGAATAACTACCAACCAGTCAGCCTTACTGCAATCTGATGCAAAATCATGGTAAAAATTATCAAGCAACAAGTTCCTGGAACAAAACCACCTGCTATCGGATGCTCAGCATGGTTATCGTAAAGGTAGGTCCTGCGTTACAAACTTGCTCTACTGTTTAGAACGGTGGACTGAGGCAGTCGATAGTGGAAACTCAGTGCATGCTGTCTATATTGACTTCAAAAAGGCTTTCGATAGCATGCCGCACCACTGCCTCCTTTATGAAGTCAGCCGCATAGGAGTAAGGGGAAGGCCCCTTACGTGGATAAATAGCTCCCTAATCGGTCGCTCGCAACCTGTCCACATCAGCGACAAACAGTCAGCCAAGGTTGAGGTTGAGAGTGGTGTTCCCCAAGGCTCCGTTCTCGTCCCTATCTTGTTTGATATCTACATCAATGACTGTGTCCACGAACTAGATTTCGGAATCGCCATGTTTGCCGATGATATAAAACTTTGAAGCGTAATTTGAACTGCGGCTGACGAAATGCACTTACAGGAAAATTTAAATAGACTTCAAAAATGGTCGGTGGACTGGCTCTTACCGTTCAATGAGAGCAAGTGCACCAACATTCGAGTTGGCAAATCCGGTTCTTCAAACGGCACGGCCTACCGACTGAATGACGTACCATTGAAAGAAGTGATAGCCCAGAAAGACTTGGGAGTCTGGATCACGCCCTCGCTTTAACCCTCCCTGCATTGCACAAAGGTAGCCAAGTCCGCGATGTCGATCCTTTACCTCGTCAAACGAGCTTTTTCTACCTTCAATGAAGAGTGCTTCACAAAAGTCTTCGGAACCTTCGTACGACCGCACCTAGAATCCGCTTTCCAAGCTTGGAGACCCTGGGCCAGGAAAGACATCAACATCCAGGAAAAGGTACAACGGCGCGCAACCAAACTTGTTATGGGGCAGGGCTCGCAGCCTTATGAAACACGGCTGTCAAATCTCAACCTCTTCCCTTTGCGCTACAGGCAGCTTAGGGGGGACCTGATAGTAGCATTCCGCGTATTACGTCTTCAAGACTGCTGTCTTATATCAGGGGATTTTTTCGAATTAGCACCGACCACGAATCTGAAGGGTCATCCCCTCAAATTAAAGGTGACAGGGGCCAGGCTGGACCCTCGGAAACACTTCTTTTCAAAAAGGGTGGTCAGAGCGTGGAATGCGCTTCCTCAGGACGTTGTTATGCCGGAATCGCTAGAGGGTTTTAAGCGAAAACTGGATCAATATAGTAGTGCACGATGGATCGCAACAGACAATTTGCAATATTAATGCTACTTCCATTTTTTAAGTAGTATTAGTTTTTATCCATTCAATTTGTTATTTAAAACGCCCCCGCCCGCATAGCCTCATGCGAAGGTCTCCGTGGTCTACCCTACTTGGCTATCTGCGTACCGTGATAACCCGCTGAAGATATTATCATCCAGACCGGATGGCGTACACATTCACCCTTTTTCCCACCCAAAGCGGACTGTCGATGATCTGGACGGATGCCTCTGTTTTTCCAGTTCCGTGGGCGGCCCCTGAATCAGCAAGGAAGAATGGGGACGTGGCTTCCACACGGTGATGATCCTGGGAACCTTAACAATGCCCCCCAGTGGGAACTCCCTTTTTTCTCCTTAATCCTACGCATTACCCTCACAAGGACGACAGTTTTTCTCCTAAAAATACCTGAGGAGTTTTTTTCACTGTCTGCTCCTATTTTCATCCTATGACACAGGACAACTGGCCTCGCCAACAGTCTAAGCAACAATTTTTTTGCTACCACTGCACATATGTTCAAATAGGGCACTCAAAGAAATTTTTCCTACATACCCTCAATAAACTGATACTGAAACTGATACTGAACTCCATCTGCCAAGTGGAGCTCCACGCAGATAGAGCGTCCAAATCCGAATGAATGCGTTCTTAGCATTCCTCAGCCGTAGAATTAGAGAAGGAGTATACATATTTCAAGTCGTCCGCATATATACACGATTGAGAGTGTTCAACTATTGTTAAATTATCATTTATATAAAGCAAGATCAACAGGGGCCGCAGAACGGTACCTTGAATGACACCGCTTAAAATAGCGTCAGTGTTTCTTCGGCATTGCGTATGACACGCTATACCTTGAGGTCATCCGCGAACAGAAGGCATGGGGATGCAAGTCTTGATGGGATATCCGCGACGTATATTGAAAACAGTCTGGGATCCAGCACCGACCCTTATGGTACTCCACTAAGAGCCTCAAACGCCGAGGAGCACCCTTTGCCAACTCTGACCCGGCATTGTCTACCAAATAGATACACCTTGATCCATTTGATGACAGTTCTAGGTACCGGCGTGTTACTGAGTTTGTTTAGGAGAAGCACGTGATCAACTTTATCAAACGCCTTGCTAAGATCGATTAAGGCTGCATGAACCGGCTTCGCACCAGGCTTCACGTGCCACTATAAGGTTTGTGGTACATGATGTGCCCTTAACAAAGCCATGTTGTTCTATTAGTAGGATTGTGGCTGGCCCAATGTGAGCATCGATTTCGCGACAGATGCATTTTTTGAGTACTTTCACAAACACCGAGGTCAGGCTGACTGGTCGATAATTCTGGGGAAGAAAACGGTCGCCACCGTTGTACCTCGGAGTTATTTTACTCTGTTTCCAAGCATCTGGTGCCGTTGCAGTTCCAAGCGTACAGAGAAACAGTGCTTTGATGCTTGGTGCGATTATAGAAGCTAGCTCGCTAATAACCCTCGGATTGAGATTGTCGGGTCCAGCAGCCTTAGTAGGTATCAACCTACTTAATGCATTCTCCACACCTTCAACGGTGATTAGCGTGCCGTTTTCAGTTTGATCATGGATCTCAAAAATCATCCCTGTCGGGCCTTCACGACGCTTTCTCTTCAGAAGTGAGTAGAATCAATTCGGTTGAGTGTCAAAGTTTTCAAGCAGATCCTCTTCGTATGCTACTTTTCTTGCTTTCATCATACGTTTGCATTCATCTCTGAGAGCTTTGTATTTTGTTTGTGCTTCGGTAGTTTTTAGGATCATGAAGGTTTTGTAAGCACGTTTTCTGGCCTTGAACTTGCGTTTTGTCTCACCATTTATCCATAGGGGACGACATGCTGCCCATCCACAGAGCATAAGGGGAACAAAATCAGTACAGAGTCGCTCAATATTCCCACGAATCACTCTCCAGCGTTCTTCTACATCGGCCGAGCTACTCAGTTCCCAGGATAGGTTCCTAACGCTCTGTCTCATTTAATCGTAGTCAGTCTTCCAGTATGCCGGTTTGTAACATCAACCCGTTGACGGCGATCCTGTTATGTGGAGTGCTGCGAAGACAGTAGGATGATCACTGGTGCCTAGGGGTGCGGAGACCCGAGCATCAGATACTTTTGTGTGCCCATTTGTGAATATCAAGTCCAGAGAGGAAGCCATACCCTAGTCGGCTATCCACGTAGGCTAGGCAACATGTTGTACAAGATGGGTTTCGTTTGTCATTTCCAACAACGCGTTCTCCGTTTCAGAGGCAGGACCTTTGATGTTTAGGTAAGCCCAGTTGATACGTGGGCAATTGAAATCACCGACAATGCAGACCCGCGACCTTTTGGCATACTTTTTGACTGTAGTCAACCAGTCTATACCGTCGGCTTGAGGACTTCTGTATATAACACCTATGGTTGTGGTTGCACCAGTAGCGGCCTTGACCGACACCCAGGGTTGTTCAACCCAGTTGTCTTCCGTGCGTGTGCGTTCTAAAAGTGTTACAATGAGTCCATCGGTCACATATAACAAGACACCTCCATGTATCCTATCGTTACGGTCACAACGGAACACTCGGTAACCGGGCACATTGATCGCACTATCCATTACGGATTCAAATAGCCAGGTCTCTGTCACCGTAATAATTGCAGGGCGCTTTTGTGCGATAATTACATGTAATGCAGCCAGTTTGTTGAGCAGGCTTTGCGCATTTATCAGCAGTAGGCCTAGAACTCTATCAGAGCTTCCTGGGCCATTACAAGCAATGGTTTGAAGAGGAGTCTCCTCTTCTGGACAACCTGAAAATTTATTGTGCGTAGGTTTTTCTCTCCAGCGGCACGACGTTTTTTGAGTTCATCAACAGCTCAACGCTGTTTTTTCCTGTCCTCATGGGACAGATCTGCCCGCATCGAGATAGTTAAGCCTTCAAGTCTCCAACCACGGGTCAGCAGTGTTTTAGGGATGCGGTCGGACTTAAAAACTGCCTTCAGTGGTCTAGGTCATCCGCCATCTGCCAATTTTGCATCTAGTCTATAAAGGCTTAAAATTGATACCAGTCCATCACTTGGGTCCAGCATTTTAAGCGTGATTTTTGTTATTTCTTGAGAGTCGTGTTGCACACGTGTTTCTGCATTTACTCCGTCGAATTGGGGCACATTGAAGAAGAGAAGCGATTTCTTTCTATAAGTTGGGTCATTTGTTTCTTTTGACACCTAAGATGCCGATGTAGAAACCTTCGACGTAGAAGCCTTCGGCACTTAGTGTAGCTCGGCCTTCATTTTTGCGGGTTTCGGCGTGGTCCACTCCGCATTTTCATCGATTTCTGTATTAGAAAGCACGAGAGATGGGTCATCGTTTTCCAGATTTTCTATTGGCGGCTTCTCCGGTACCGCCATTGTATCTGGCTTCGCCTCATCTGAAGTTATCGCATCTTCTTCG
>JAYGXS010002198.1:0-11050 GCA_036362985.1 Ligula intestinalis | reverse complement strand
TTGCGCATTTTTGATGATTCTGGTGACCTTTGCAATACCCCCAGTTGAACCCTTTCCCCAAGAGTGGACGTTTTTTCTCCCGAACCTCACACCTCTCTCCTACAGAAGCGACAATTTTTCTCCTAAAATATCTTAAGAGCTTTTGCACTGTCTGCTCAACCTTTTTTAAAGACAACTATGTACAGCCTCATGGCTGAGGACAATTGGCTTCGCCAATTAAGAAAAATACAATGTTTCTGCTACAACGACACACATGTACCAGTAGGGAACTCAAAGGCAGTCTACCTACATCTCCCTTAATAAACTGATACTGATATGCTCAATCCTGTTTTCCTATATAGGCCTAGAAGAATGTGTTTGCTATTATCTTCCATGTGCCTATTTTACTTCGTTGAGGCTCTAATTGTTAAAACCTCTGATACCAAAATTTCGCTTTTCACGATCCTGGGATTAGAAATTGCTGTGAAAACCTACTAAACCTACCGTCGCCACTGAAGTTTTGGGTAGTTCCACGGGTCTGATGAGTTTCCTTAGAAAATGTAACGCATATACTGAATCAGACAAACGCTTCACACGAGAGGCATAATCACTTGTCTTCGAGAAGACAACGTCCTTCTTACGACAGCCTGCCACATGATCGCTAATGGGCACTTCGATCGCAGCTCATATGATGCAATAGTTCTCACTTTTGTGCTCTATCCCTCTCTGTGGCACTCTGCAGGTGACTCATCTTACCCCGCGTGCGAATTGCCTATACACACAGAGAGAATGGCAGGGTGAGAAATTTGAGCTTAGCCTGCGAGTAGCGCCATTTAACGACGCACTGGCACCTCAGCTAATGCAGACAGGCAGACCTTATTCGCTCGAGCTGGCACAAACTCAATTAAGTTGGCTTTTGGTGTGAGACGGAAATAATATTTTGAGTCACCATTAACCTGGAATTTAGGCCTCCCAACGATTTCTCAGGCTCTGGGGGAACTGAAGGAAGGGAATTGTTGATTGGTGGATGTGGCACGACCCTGCACTGCAGTATTCGTTAAACATCATGCAACTTTGATGAGGAAATTTGACTGGGCACTTAAGCTTATATTTGAAATTTTTTTGATTCATTGCGTGGATATAATTCTGCCAAAGGCTTTTGGCTGGGAAAGTCACTATTTATTTAGGTTTATTAAGGGAAATAGGCATTAATTTTGGCGAAATTAAGAGAAGTCTCGTATCGAAGGAATTGACTCCTAATGTTGTTATTTATTATTATTTATTATTAATTTTGATTATACTGCGGAGGAAGGCCAAAAAATAAGCTTTAGAAGGTATACCTTCCAGAACTGGAAAATTTTGCCCGCAATTATTCAGATTCAAGTGAAGCCAAGTTGAAGGAATCACATTTAGTTTCAGAAACATGGAACGACTTATTTCTTAAAAATCATTTTTAGCTTACATGTGAAGTTTTTCGCACAAAATGCAGTCAAAAAAAGTTGAATCGCTTTTTGCTAAAACACCATTACTCACCTTGACGAAGAGGTAAATTTACGCAACTACAGCTATACAGAACGATATTCTCTGCTTTTAATAGTCAGTCTAGACATTGTCCTATTTTGGATAGCATATGATTCGGATGCAGTAAGCGTTCTGTCCAAACAGGATGTTTTGAAACGATAACTTCACCAGCTAACTCTGTCTTGGCATAAATCAGGCACATGTACACACTCCATTCAGTCTAATTTGCCTTGTTTCTGCCACCTTTTAGATGAATCTGCATCATTTAAATTTATTTTAAATGGTAACTGACTTCAATCCTGCCGAAGACGTAAGTTTATAATGCGGCATTCCAATTCAATTTATGAGCAGAAAAGATGCTTTGGCAGTGTATTGCGTGTTAAAATTTTATTTTATTTTTCATCCGATACTGAGGCTTTCATGAAAAGTTCAGGATGTGTTTAACCGAAGCGAAACATTAAGAAGGACTTTCCCTTGTACTCGATGCAGGCAAAGCCGAGTGGCTCATGTTCGAAGTGGCTAAAAGATAAGAAAAGACAAATTACAGAGTGAGAGAGAGACAATTCTTAAGGAACCTTAGCACAACAACGCACATAGAATAATCTAAGGAAACACGATATGATAGAATCTATATACATAGAAGCTAGCTTTCTATCTCCTTATTCATAACACGTCAACAGACTAAGTTACTATAAATCACTGTCGGCAACAGAATGTCATTAGCTAGACAGCCTTAAATTGCACGTTCGTGCTCCTTTTTGTTTGAAGAAAAGTCAATTATCAATGGATACTATATTACTCAGAGTTTTAGGAAGTAAGTTCAAATGTACAAGCCAAGAAGAAACTCGACGGCGTCTTCGCTTAATTTGCCTACGTTGTTAGATAGATTATTAGCATTTTCTAACTAAGTGATGTATAAAATAATAAGTTCAATCAGGATGTCTCAGTAGGCTATGCAGTTTTTTACTTTTAGGGAATTTTGGCGGCTGGTCAAATCTAAATGTTCAGAAAATTCGCCTTCCCGTTTATATTCTGCTCAGGAAAGGATGCCGCAGAGAAATCCACGGTTATGGCAATGAACAGTTTTTATTAATAAGCGTCTTCAACTAATCTTCAGTAACCGCCGGTTTCGGGAAGACCCTGAGATAAAAATCTGGGTTCTTTTGACTTATTAGTGTCAATAACTCTGATGCGCTGGCCAGTATACCATAAATTTTTTAGCCCGTCGGTTTAAAGAAGTGTACAGATGTTAACCTTCACCCAGGTAAAAAAAAGCCTCGATCGCAGTGCTTATGATCATGTTCTTTATGTTCACAGTACGTAGCGGACATCAAAAACAGGCCTTGAGGGAGAAAAAACATATTTAATCAAGTTGAGTATCTATTGAGAAAAAGGAGACTTAATAGATATTTTATACTTTCATTCAGCTAATTTTAGCACCATTTTTCTTATGCAAATGCAACTTTAGAGGACAGAGTCAATATTGTCTGAGCATTAAACTATTCCAAGTCCACCGCTCTAGCAAACAATAGCAGATAATATCGTAGTTTGAGAGAGTTATGTACGCGTTTCTTGTTTTAAGTTATAATTCCGAACGTTTCAGCTTAAAATTACTGCGTCAATCGTCAATAAAATGAAATACACAAACCACACAAGGCCTGAAGACAATTAACAATGCATTGTGGCTGAAATTTGCAATTACCAAATTCGTAAAATTTTGTCTCTGACCGAATCAAAAAAACTTGGCGAAATGAGACTTCTTTCAAAACGGGACAAATGTCGTGCACTTAGTACCTGCTTTGACAAGATTAAACAATAAGGGGTTAAAAATTGATTTGCGCTGGAAATAATATGCCATTCGACGCACTTGCAGTATTGCAAGTCCTGCGTACAACTTTCATGAAGAAATTTAACTTTGTAGTTTGGCATGCATTTGGACAGATTATTTTTATCCTGTGAGTGGGTTTAATACTAAGAGAGGCTTTAGTTTGGAAAACCACCCTGTCAGTTAAAGTCATGGAATAAAATTGGCAGTAATCTTGGCTAGATCGTTTGTTAGTTTAAAACGAAGAAATTTCCTATGCTAAAAGGTATGACAAAAAAAAATTGATAAAATGCATTGCGCTATGAAAGAATTCCAGAATAAATGGTAAAAAATGGAAAAATGATGCCTCTTAGAAATGGAAGATGTTGTCCAAAATTGTTCAATTGGAAGTGAAGCCAACTTTGACGAATCACATTTATTTTCAAAAACAAGCAGCAATGTGAGCTTTAAAAATTATGTTTATCTAACCTGTGAAGTTCTTTTACACAAATGCAGCGACAAAACAGTTTTATCGCATTTTGCTTAAATTACACCGTTGACCTTGGCGTTTAAGCAAAGTGTCTGTATATGTTACCACTAAGGTATGGTAGTTAACGCTTTATTGAATGCAAGTCATGTAGAAGTATACTTTTTCGTAAGTTATACGTTTCGCTAATGCGTTATTTAGAAACGAATCAGATGGAAGAATCATAAGTATTTAAAAATGGCCATATGTATGGCCAGCCGTTTTTGCGTTTGCAAGCTTATAACAGATTGTGGCATCGATCCACTATGACGGAGAATAATCCATTGTAGCAAGAGAAGTAAGCTTTTTCATTTCCAGTCCTATTAAATCGTTTAGATTCAGATATGCAAACAAATTGTCAAAAGTCTCCAATTACTTTGTGACTTTATCTTGGAAAAAGTTAACATACACAGCAATTCTTTGGCTAAATAGCTGAGTAAAACACTTTTTAACGACATAACCTATTATGGAAAGCTAACTTATTAATCTTAGGAATAACAATATCCGAGTTATCTTGCGGACCTTCCGTAAACTCGACAATGCAGTTTGCTGTTTCGAGGCATTCTAAATATGATCCATATGGCCATCTTTATAAGAACTTATATCCAAAAAGTATGTTTTTTTGTAAATACTCTTCATGTTGATCGTACCTTAAAGGTTTCGATGTAAACGTTGAACAAAAGCGCAATTAATTGACCTATGAATGAAGACACTAAAAACGAGCGAAATGATGCTTTACTTTATTTCATGATATTCAATCAATCGTTACCCATTAATTGTAATACGTACAAAATATTTGAATTTAAAAAAATTCTTTTCATATGCAGAATGTGGTTGCCTTTTTTAACTTAACAAAAAATTTTAATTTAGCTTTAATTTATAGGTACTTTTTACGTCTCCAAAACTTGGGGATTATCGAGAAAATTTTATTTTTCTTAAAAAACAATTAGTTCTTCGTATAGGTCTTTTAAGTTTTCAATTTGCTTATGTTGTCGATTATTATTTCTACGTCTTCCTAAATGCGTTCACATGGCTATGCAAGTAATTATCCCACTTTTACAAACTTAGGCATGTTGCATGCAGCACTTGCAGCGCTGTATATAATAAAGTGACTTTGAAGGCATCTAAAAGGTGGCTGACTTTCAATAGTTCGTCCGTATTACCAGTTTAAAGTCCGACTTTTCATACACTGGTTAATAGAACAAGCCATACTTCCGGGTAATTGAATCCATGGAAAGCTAGTGGAAAAATTCTTTTTCCATTAAAAATTTAGCGGATTTACATTCACTTCACCATGGTACTGAAGTTCGATATTGACGCATTGGTAGATCCAGTTAAGTGAATACATGTGAAAAGACACTGTTATCTCGTCAATTTTGAATCTGACGCCGTCCCATTTTTCAGCTAAGTGGGTGACTATTGGATAGTCTCTTTTTAAAAACGACCCGTTATTGGATCAGCCAATGGGCCGTAGCAAATATGAAAATTAGCCAAAGGGAAAACCTGAAATATATTCCAACAGCAACATTTCTAATTGATAATCCACATGTTCCATGATTCGTTTAGTAGCACTTGCATGCGTTCGTGTTCGTAAGAAATCCTATTTGCCGCTGGTGTTGCTGATGTGAATTTGCCTTTCCAAAAGAAACATTAAAAGCTATCTACTACCCACAATAATGTCCCACATGTTGGACTTCAATATAACTATGACCTCAAATATTCCTCAAAGCTTTAAACTCATGGTGGCTATTGTCTGAAGCTTTGAAGCCACTTATTCTCATTGGCGTGCTTCACCGTCGTTATTAATTGCCTGTTCGATGTTTCAAATTCTTCCGTCGTTTCCGTCTATCAGGTCTTGATTCAATTCCGTGTGTATATTTTCCTCCCATGAGATAGCATATTTTATCCAAAACAGTTCGCTGATTCCACAAAAATATCCGTAGTTTCCAAAAATGACCATATGGATTTGTTCAATGTCTGTTTTTGTTGCTTTTCAAAGCTTGTATCTTTTTGCATTGCAAAATATGCTGAAGTAGTTCTGACGAATAACAAATCTATTGAACGTTTATCTAGACAGATTTTATTACGCTCTCTTTTATTCAATATATATTATAGAGCAACTCGCATGCAAACAAAAAGGGAGATAAAAGAGAAACATATGTGTTTTACTCTTATAAACAAAATTAGACTGACAAAATACACAGCCTCATTCATAAATATTCACTGAACGCAGTAACTGTAGGAATTCTTCAACATGATTTTCAGCACAGTAATACGCACTCTCAGACGACTTCGTTCTCTGTTACGTCCCATTTCCAAGATTTTGCTGATAAGGACCTAAATGCTGCCTTGTCATTTCAGACACCTACGTGGGTCTCTACTCTGTGATGATTGTCGAATATAACTCTGACGAATTTAAGACTTTTTCGCGGTTTTTGCCCGTTAAATCATTTATTTCTACACTGAACGCCTTCATGTTCATAGATTTATCAGGATCCTACGCGAAGAAAATCACTTCGGTTAAATTGAGAGTCTGGTCATCTATCAGTCAGCGTTTTCATGCAGCTAGTGGCTAGTTCTTTGGCGAAGCTTCAAGAGGAAACACATGTACCGGGCCTTGAAGGAATGGCTCTTTCCGATTTGTGAGTTTATCGTCTGCTAGCCAGATTTATGTATGCATATTTACACATGTTACACTCAGTTGTATCCTATCGGGGATACACATATTGGACAAGTAACGTTTTTTGCATTCCAAGATAATACAATAAAATAAAGAAAGCTATGAAAAATTGAGTTTTGATGGCTTCGGTCAGTTTTGTCCAATATGTGTATCAATATGCAGGGTGTCCCAAAAATGTATACACGTTTTGAACAATTGTTACTTTAAGGTTTTTTCTTATATTATTATTTCAAAAATGCAAATGTATTAAGAAGCATAATTTTCTTGTTTTTCCACTGTATTTTCTGTATATTTTATATAGCTGAGAAAGAAAAAAGCCATTAAACATGAATGCGCCCACATACTAATGGAATTGCATTATAGTGTGTGCGAGTCCAGTGCGTTGTATTGTCAACTGTGTCTGGATTAAAGAAATGCCAGTATGAGAACATGTAGAACATGTCAGATCCACTCCCTCATATTCTGAGGTCGCTAAGCGACAAGCCTGATATCGCTCAAGTACGAGCCTCAAGGCACTTCCGGGACAAGTAGGTGCCCTTACCAGATATATCGAATGAGCACCTTTGTTCCATCATATCCCCGATCACAACCGACAGAGCAACAAGCTCGTGGTGCCGAGGTAGGGTGGTAAACCCAATGACCAAAGGTCCCGGGTTCGAATCTTGGGGGTTCCGACACCTGAGATTGGGTATGACTGGCTGATGACGGCTAACAAGCCAGAAATGGCCATTCCGGTCTCCTTTGTCTTTATTGCATCCACTCCATCATATTCTGAGGTCGCTAAGCGACGAGCCTGATATCGCTCAAGTACGAGCCTCAACGCACTTCCGGGAGTAGTAGGTGCCCTTACCAGATAGATCGGATGAGCACCTTTGTTCCATCATATCCCCGATCACAACCGACAAAGCAACGAGCCCGTGGTGCCGAGGTAGGGTGGTAAACCCAATGACCAAAGGTCCCGGGTTCAAATCTCGGGGGTTCCGACCCCTGAGATTGGGTATGGCTGGCTGATGACGGCTAACAAGCCAACAATGGCCATTCCGTTCTCTTTTGTCTTTGTCGGATCCACTCCATCATATTCTGAGGTCGCTCAGCGACAAGCCTGATATCACTCAAGTACGAGCCTCAAGGCACTTCCGGGAGTAGTAGGTGCCCTTACCAGATAGCTCGGATGAGCACCTTTGTTCCATCATATCCCCGATCACAACCGACAAATCAACGAGCCCATGGTGCCGAAGTAGGGTGGTAAACCCAATGACCAAAGGTCCCGGGTTCGAATCTTGGGGGTTCCGACACCTGAGATTGGGTATGACTGGCTAATGACGGCTAACAAGCCAGAAATGGCCATTCCGGTCTCCCTTGTCTTTGTTGCATCCACTCCATCATATTCTGAGGTCGCTAAGCGACGAGCCTGATATCGCTCAAGTACGAGCCTCAACGCACTTCCGGGAGTAGTAGGCGCCCTTACCAGATAGATCGGATGAGCACCTTTGTTCCATCATATCTTCGATCACAACCGACAAAGCAACGAGCCCGTGGTGCCGAAGTAGGGTTGTAAACCCAATGACCAAAGGTCCCGGGTTTAAATCTTGGGGGTTCCGACCCCTGAGATTGGGTATGACTGGCTGATGACGGCTAACAAGCCAGAAATGGCCATTCCGGTATCCCTTGTCTTTGTTGCATCCACTTCATCATATTCTGAGGTCGCTAAGCGACAAGCCTGATATCGCTCAAGTACGAGCCTCAAGGCACTTCCGGGACAAGAAGGTGCCCTTACCAGATAGATTGGATGAGAACCTTTGTTCCATCATATCCCCGATCACAACCGACAAAGCAACGAGCCCTTGGTGCCGAAGTAGGGTGGTAAACGCAATGACCAAAGGTTCCGGGTTCAAATCTCGGGGGTTCCAACCCCTGAGATTGGGTATGACTGGCTGATGACGGCTAACAAGCCAGAAATGACCATGCCGGTCTCCCTTTGTTTTGTCGGATCCACTCTATATATATATCTTTATTCACTCAGGAATGTGCGAACACCGATCGAATAGGCTTCCGAACTAAACGAAGTTCATGTGGTGGTCAGAGGTCCCCAACGGGTGACCGCCTGCCAGGCCGATTCCGGCCAAGTCATAATAACAGTAAGGGGGGTATGACAGCGTCTGGGGGTAACCTGATACAGAACTGTTTCGATCAGCAGTGACAGTTAATGGCAGGTGGCGAGGTGCTGATGAACTGCGGTTCGATGAAGTGCTTATGACCCATCTGATAGACACCAGTGGTGGACCAACTGCGCCGTCTGTAAGTGCGTTTGTTTGTGCTGTCCAACCAGCTGGTGTTCAGGTTCATGCTTGGCTGATGAAGGCTAATAAGCCCGAAACAGTTCTGTATCAGGTTACCCCCAGACGCTGTCATACCCCCCCCCTTACTGCCTACCGCCAGTGCGACGGAGATCCTATGAAGAAGATGGTGACACAAACCAACACAACACTCGTGGGACTTGAGAATAACGGGGCCATCTCAAAAATCGAACGACTAAATATCAAACCAAGTGATTCAGCCATGGCAAGATTCTATGGACTGCCAAAAGTGCACAAGCCCGGTGCTCCACTTCGGCCCATTGTTTCTTTACGGGGAACACCAACATTCAATCTGTCGAAATGGATGTTTCGGCGTCTGAACTGTCTGACATCAGGCTCCGACACAACTGTACGCTCGGCCGTACATTTCTTGGAAAGACTTAACGGGCTACGCCTCAATGCAGACGAAGTCATGGTATCGTTTGATGTTACCTCACTCTTCACATCAATCCCTCAGACTCTTGCGATTGAAACTGTGAGTGATCTACTTGAGAGCCGATATGAGGAGGGAACTAATAAACCTACACGTGCGCATCTCATCCAGCTGCTCAAGTTCTGCCTCAACACGTATTTTACCTTTGAGGGCACAGTGTACGAACAAATCAAAGGGACTCCGATGGTTTCGCAGCTATCTGGTTTCCTTGCTGAGGCGGTTCTTCAAACGTTAGAGACACTGGTGTTTACGAACCATAGACCAGTATTTTGGGCGCGGTACGTAGACGATACCTTCGTTGTCCTCAAGCGTGAAATGGTCTCTGAATTTCACACGATGCTGAACTCCATTTTTGCCGACATTCAGTTTACAACAGAGGCTGAGAGCAACAATCAACTTGCGTTCCTAGACGTCCTGGTCCACCGCAAAACCGACGGGAGCCTAAAGACGACGGTATACCGAAAGGCAACCGACACACGTCAGGTACTCAGTTACCAAAGTAACCATCCGCTGAGCCACAAACGCAGCTGTGTGCGAACGCTTTACAAAAGGGCAGAAACACATTGCAACGAGGCAGGTGACAAAGCGGCTGAACTTAAATATCTTCGACAGATGTTCATCTCTAACGGTTACCCTCGCAGCTTCCTAGAACGCAGCAGACAACCGAAACGAGCTGCAAGACCGGCGGTGGAACAACCGACATTGTGGAGGGCAATGCCATACATAGAGAATGTTTCTGAAGCAGTCGCTCGTCTGTTACAACCACTGGGTATCGGCGTAGCCCACAGACCCGAGGCAACAATAAGACGACTGGTCATGAGACCAAAGGCCCCTCTGTCCCGCGGAGAAACAGCAAACGTCGTCTATCGCATCCAGTGTAGTTCCTGTGAGGCCAATTACATTGGGGAGACCGGAAAGCGACTACAGACGCGTATGAGCGAGCACGCAAGGGCAGTCGACAGGATGGATCCACGCTCGTTGGTGGCGGAACATTGTTCGGCTCCTGGACACACCTTCGCTTTTAATGACGCTGAAATCCTAGCCCGAGGTAGTGACCGGACAACCAGAGAAACGCTTGAAGCATGGCACACTGCACAGAATTCCATCAACCGCTGTACGATTCTCCCAGCGGCTTACCAGGCGTTACGCGTGCAGCTCAATCAACGAAATCGCCGGCAGGAAGTCAGACGGGTCCTGACGACTAGCAACCCCACACCGGGCCAGAATACAGGCGTCCGGGAACCTACCCCAGACACCAATGCAGCCGTCAGTGACGCCACGGGAAACGTGAACCAACAAGACCTCCTGTCGGGCTTGAATGCAGTTGCACATGACAACGGTCTCTGCATAAACACTGATGGTGGAGTTCGATATTCCGCCGGCGGGATGAACACGGGAAAGTGCCAACGGGGGAAGCCAGCAGGACATGCGGCACCGACGCGATCGATGCAGACGCGAGCAATGACCGCTGGCAGGCGAACACTGCCCTCCCCCTCCGACGAGGTGACGGCGAGAAACCCTGGTCAGCAGGACGATGACGAAGCTCCAGCCCCGCCCCCGCATGGGATCAAGCGCCAATAGACGGAGAGCGAACGAGACGTCAGTTGTAACACCTATAAAAGACTGTGAGGCGTGTACAAACACCAACCTCCGACGATGCAAGCCTGTACGCTTTCGAAACGTCAGGATATTATACCCATTATTCCCGAGATCGCCTCTTCTTCTCATATATATATATATATATATATAT
>JAYGXS010002197.1:0-11058 GCA_036362985.1 Ligula intestinalis | reverse complement strand
AACCTGGTAACGTCGGCAATGTGCTCGTGACGAAGATCCTTCCATAGTTTGTCCTGATCGGTTAACTCAAACTCCTGGCCCTTGCCATACCTAGATAAAAAAGAAACGCGATCAGAAAAAATGATTCGCAATAAAATTCAGGGATGCAGCAGATCCTTCTTTTAAGGCAAGAAAAGAAAACGATTATTTCATACAATACTCGCTCTTTAAGGAGCTAAATGGCTGCCTGCGTAAAAATAGATATGGTGGACTGCATGCGTAGGTGCCAATTTTAGCACCAAACATTATTACTAGGCCTAATTCGTCACAGGACGTTATCTGTATTTGCACCCCGCGACCACAAATCGTGCCCGGTCGCTGTCGGCGTAATCTTACACGAAAATAAATAAACAGTTGGGAGTAGTAAGGCTGAAGTCGGTCTGAATTCTAATATCTTGGGATACGCGCGCTCACATGAACCCGTATTTTACCGATCATAGGCGATAAGATGCGAGTCCGTAGTTTTTTGGTAGGGTTTCTAGTCCAGGTGCCTAAACGCAAAGAGTCCGGTTTTGACATCGGGCTTTCGCGGTCTGGGGTTGGGTCTTTGATGGCTGATGACAGAAGATAAGTCAAAAAATATTAGTGATCTCCCTAGTTTTTATGTTCTCTAGCTCCCCGCTTTTACTGAGTATTCGCGAGCGTGTGACCAACTGTGAATGCTCCAGTTTTAAAGTATGATCAGATAGTACATACTGCTTTATTTAATAAGAAGAGGATGCCTAAGGCTACGCACATGTGACTGAATGTTCCCACCCTAATCAACAGAATGGTCAACTTGTAAGTCAATGAGAAGGGATCCAAAATGGAACCAGGGGATTTCCACTCTGGATGTGGGGCATGATAAATATAAGATGGTAAATAGGTTAGAACTGGTCCTTATAGTCTCCTACGCCTTGTCCACAGTAGTTGCTGAGACAGATGGTCTAAGTGCGGCTGAAACTCTAAACTCCAGTACATTTATAGGCGGAGACCTTGATCGAAAATCCGTTCGACCAACCAAATAGCAATTTAATTTCGTCAGCCGACTTCGGATAATTCTATTAGCTAAATTATATTGCCTACAAGGGATTAAAACGGCATCGTTGTTATGCGCATTTTGCAGGGCATTATGCCTTTTTTAAACACTGTGCTGAAAGCAAGGAGGTGCTACAAACAGGAAACCCTTTCGATATTTGGATTACGATTGGGGTAGTTAAACATACGTAAGTTCAAGAAGACTGCCTGTGAAATATACGTGTTTGATGAGCAGAAAAAGTGCTGCCGTAGACACACGAAGAGAAATAAACTATCAAAATTAATATCGACAAACACCAGTGAAATTGTGACGACCATTTCACTTATGGGTCCCCATCAGGCGGTCAGCCAGCATTACCAGTCGCTATGAAACTGTTTGAGAGCTTCATGGGTCGACTCCCCAGGCACAACAGGCCGGATTTAAACTCGATAATAACTAAATCAATGTAAGACTCACGCAGCGCACACAGCCTAGGAATCTTATGGACAAATGAACACAGAAGTTGCGTCTCAAAATATCAAGAGTAAGCCGGTATACGCTCTGCCTTTAGGAACACAGTAAATGGGAAAATATATACTGTGTAAGTGTTTGTTGTTGAAGGTAATTTGCAAAGGCGGCTTAAAAATGTTCCTGTCAAAATTCTACGACGCTGTCGTATAGAGGTCAGCTCAAGGTTGTAATTCAAACATAATAGTAGCTATTGACAGATTCTCCCATGAGTCCGAAAGCTAGGCCGAAAATCAATCTCATTCACCGGGAACTCGGTCTTCTATCCCCACTGCAAAAGTGAAAGCATGAAACTACAAAAAGGCAACGGGATAGGGTAAAACGCCATGATTGATGTCGGAATAAAACCGCATTGAAGAATCGGAGAATGTTATCTAAGACTCGAGATGTCCTCTGTCCTAAAGCAAAATACCCGTCTAAATACTAAAATTTGCAGCGCGAGTTCCAACAAGCCTCGCCAGCATTTTCTAATGGCCTGTAGAATTCTAGGACGCATCGCTTTCAGTTCATCATTAGTCGTGAATTAGATGACAAGCAACAAGTTTGTACCGTGTATCAAGAAAAAGGTGCAATACTTTATTCCTAGTGCAAACTGTGGGTGTGAGCGCTGCATCGCACTGTTCGAGACTGTCACGTATCGTGACAGGTAGATGAGGGCAACATATCCGACCAGCCACTAATTCTAGCTTGTTATTAAAGAGGATGCGCATTTAACGACGACTTTTACAGACAGCAGGCCAACTAATGCTATTAAGAACATCGTTATACAGAGAAAGAGACAGAAAATTAAAATCATGAAAACGTATGCGCTAACGAACGGTGTGGATGTGAAAACCACTGATCCTAATCGTCGTTAACATCCTTTAGCAAGCCCGTTCAGTTAGCTTTGAAGACCAAGATAATGGCATGAGTCGGAAATAAAACGCATAGAGCGTTGCTGAAAAGTCGAATTTCTGGGAAAACCTCCACAAGCCAGGGTTGCCTGGCTGCAGTAGACCCAGGGGGTTTACATGCCACAGATAACGTAAATGTTCAAATTAAAGACCTATTGTGAAATAAGTAGGCTTTCAGTCATGGAAAATAAACAGTCATGCAACATGTATGGTTCAGGCTGTGGACTACAGAGTCAGCTAAAATTATATTTATGTAAGTCAAAACAAAAAATATAAACCATCATATCGAAATGCCCACCGCCTATTACGCCTTCGGCCCTCAAGATTGGACAGCGTGGTCAAATTCGGGCAATGGACTTATGTGGCCAACACGTCATGAGGTGCTGCAGAGCCGCAAACAATGGAGTCCTGAACGGGTTCGAAAACTAGGACTAATAAATGACTGTCTCGAGGGTTTAATTTTTTCCTAATTGCAAAAACATTTCAGAAGTGGGACTTTCGTTTCAATGCGCACGTCATTTGTTGTGATCGAATGCATATCCGTATATTTCTCCAAAAATATACTCGCCAGAGAAAAAGAGCAAAATGAAATTCTAACCTGTATACGTTGTTCTCAATTTTCACCAAATCATGCAGCAATGCTTCCAGAGTGAGGTCATGCAAAAGTGGCGTTAGAGGATCCGTACCTCGATCAAGCAGAAGGAGGATGCTTTTTCCCTTATATGTGCCCTAAAAGAATGCCAAGTATAAACAAGTGCATTATTATTCGAGAAATCAATGTACCACCAAATGTCTGGAGGGATATTTAAATAAACGAAAGGGTTACCTGACCCATCGACGGATTATCAGACTTCTGTTGGTCAAGTTTCATTTGAACTAAGCGAGCCAGCTCAAGATTTTCGGGTCTCCTGCAGATGTTAAAAAGCACATGAAAAAAGCGTTAAGTGTTTCAAAAACTCAGAGAAGAGGAAATACTCTTACCAACAAGAATCCATAAAAAAACTCCAAATGCAAATATGATTTAAGGAGCAAGTCGACACAATTTAAGCACTAAGCGCTGTTAGTCAAAAGATTATAAAGGGAGTTAGTTACTAGCGCAAAATGCAGAGTGACTTTCCCAGCTTAAAAGTTTAATTTATTGACTGGCTGAACTCGATGAACTTCAACAGCCAACCATTTTCATTGACCATTTCCACTTAAATTTGTACTTATTATTTCTTAAACAAATATTATGCCCATTTTAGTGTGCAGGTTTACTGAACTCTGATATATAAACGAAGGCGGGCTGAAACTGGAGACTTCGGAAGAAAAACTCGGGATGCACGGTTATATTTGTTCACAGCATCTGCGGCTTCTGTTTTTCCGGATATTCCTTGAAGAAGCAGGAGCACTTGTTTCAATAAAGAGCTCGTTTCCACTCGTTGGAAACTTAAACGAGTACGGCTACTATGCAAAATTTCGAAAGTCAACTTACTCCAAATATTATTAGGAAGTTAGTTAAGGTAAGATTCACGTTGTCCGTAAAATAAGTTTAGAACTACGGCGGTACTTTAGTGTAGAATTCAGTTATTCGCTCTTACGCGCAACCAAAAACGCGCGGACTTATTTTTTCCTCCGAATTCTTCGATAAAAAAACATAGGCAGCAGTTAAGAAATGCATATAAAACACAAGGGACGACTTATTAATTTCACTCTACAGAGTTCCTTTTTATCGTTTAAAATATGCTGGAATTGTTGGAATTTAAAGGCCATTTATGGATATTGGGGAATGAGCCTTAATGGAAACTATTGATTGGAAAGCATAAAAACTGCAGAAAAGGTTAAACCACAAACTAACTTCCTGTATCGGATTTTCGGATACTCATTTAGAAGCACGCAGGTTGTTGCAATCTGTTCAGCCATCCGTTCTAATCTAAGGCCACGATCAGAAACTCGATCAATAGGACAGCTGTAGAGTATAGGCGTGTCCTGGCAAGGGACGGAAAAAAGATGCGTCTCGAGTGGCAGAAATCCAATATTCAACTGAGCCAACGCCTTAAGAAATGGCATGCATCCCGAATTCGCAATTCGATGAAGGATATCCGGGGGGCAAGCTATAAAACGTCAGCGTATTTAATAAGTTAGACATAAGAGCCATATAATTTCAATTCAATACCAGTTCGTTTAGAAAGTCTAGTCGAAAACGACACTAGTTAACATGAGGTAAAATTGTTGTGGAATAAATAACGTGCGATTATGACTAGCGGCTGCAAAAAATATGGAAAGTGTGCGGTCTAGTCAGACAGCCGTGCAGAAATTAAGAAAAGGTCTTCAATTATTCGATTTGGGCCGACCGTTCGCAATTGTATGGATTTCAAAATGCAAACAGGTTCACGGCAAAGGAGGCAAACAACAATTCCAATTGAACAAAATGCTAAAAAATTCTTACCGATTGTAAAATAAACGAACGCAGCTGAGTACTGCGCTGGCACCGAACTTAGATCCACAATTAATCGATCTGTAGACTAAGTACATAACAGAAATGATCCGATTACATCTCTGTCTGGGTAAATAATATATATTGCTTCCATTGGTAATTTTTTTCGAGCCTTCAGAATGTTCTCGACCACTAAACGCAAATGAGAATGAGTGCAAACATACATATCACGCCTGTGTCCATTATATCTTGCATACGCAAACACGATGACAACAAAGTGGCGGATCCTTCGTCAACGACCAAAACACGGCGACCTTTGGCCATTTTAGGCGAATGGAAAACATCACGTAAAAATGCTAAAGAAGTTAAAAACATGAAATAATTTGTAAAATAATCCACCCTTCGAGACTTCCGTCACCAGGGACATCTTTGCAAATGACCCGCTGTAACGGACTAATCCGACCCACTGGGTCGATGAGTTGTTTGAACGTTTGAAGGTCATATTTTTGGGTTTCACTTTTCAAAGCTTGCTGAGTCACATCTTGGATCCGTGAGTTGGACTATCTCGATTCGCGTACCAGATCACTCTCGTTCTCACATTGTCTCCTTGCTACGTTCTTACCGTCTTGAATGGGTGAACATTCTCATCCCGGTTTGGTCGTTCCATCCAGTTTTCATTTTGTATTTTTCGAAGGACAGTTGGCGAGCATACGTATACTTTCGATAAATTCTCTTCGGGCCATTATATTTATATGGATGGGGAAGGTACAGGGTGACAAGCAATCAATTAATTATCGTTCTAATCAACTTAGTCTTGGGAATGTGGTCTTGGGGTTTGAGTTGATAAAAAGGGGGTAGTGACGGTAATTATGAGAGGCAGAGGGGAAAGAACGCGTGGAAAATGCTGGTGGTTCTGCGGCCGTTGGCCATGCTAGGCTTGTGGCCTGAAGAAAATTCTTCTGCGCGCACAACACCGGCTTCATCAGGCGAATGGCCATGGCCTCCGCTGTTGCCAGCAGCCGTTGACCCAGGGACTTCGGGTAATCGGGTGAGACCTTGTAGATCACCTTAAAGGCTTAATTCGGGTCAACACGGTGTCCAGAGTCCACCATAAGTCACTTTAAGTCACTTTATTAAGGGAAGCAGGCTTTCGCCCTTGAGCTCCCTATTCATAACCAAAATCGCATAATAGGTCCACCGTAACAATAGTACATAATACAAATATACAAATGTAGGCTTAACATCAGCGATAAGTGTGAGCCAGTTGCAAGGTGCTGCTACTGACACTTTGTTCATTATATCTACCACAGTTACTCAGCAAATGGGAATCAAGTTTGTGTTTAAAAATGTCAACAGTATCTGAGAGGACCACATCTTCCGGGAGTCCGTTCCACGCTCCAATGACCCTCTGCGAGAAGGCGTTTCGTCGAACGTCGATACGGGCCGGTTTCCTCTGTAGTTTAAAAGGATGACCTCGCAGATGGTCAGTCCGAGCCAATTCGAAGAAATCCTCAAATTCTAGGGCGCAGTCTTGGCCTCTAACAATTCGGTAGGTTTGTTTGAGGTCCCCGCGGAGTTGCCTATAATTGAGAGGGAAAAGATCAAGTTCGGTCAGTCTGTCTTCACAAGGCAGATGACCAAGATTCTTGACCATCTTCGTAGCCCTCGCCTGCACTCGTTCCAGGTGCATGTAATTCTTCTTGAACCACGGACGCCAGGCCTGGACAGCATACTCCAAGTGGGACCGAACAAACGCTCCGTAGGTTTTCCTGAAGAGCTTCATGTCAATGTTGACGAATCCCCGCATAATCGCAAACATCATCTGTGTCGCGCGTTCAGCTGCCTTTACACATTGAGGAGATGGTTTAAGTGAGGAATTTATTAGAACACCGATATCCTTTTGTTCGTTCTCATTTGAAAGCGGGTGCCCATCGAAAAGGTATTGGAAGGAATCGTTCTCTTCATCAGTCCTTCTAGTACGGAGTCTTAAAACCACACACTTACTAATGTTGAAGTTTAAAAGCCAACAAGCAGACCAGCAGCTAAGTCGATTGAGACTCTCTTGAAGCGCTTTCCTATCGGCGTCAGACCTGAAGGCTCTCCAAAGTTTGACGTCGTTGGCAAACATGATAGCGCTGCAACCCAGGTCGTTGACGCAGTCGGTGATATAGATAAGGAAGAGCAGGGGCCCTAAGACAGAGCCTTGGGGGACGCCACTCAGCACAGATGTAGGGTTTGACTTTGAGTCACCAATGCACACAGTTTGCGATCGCCCTGTGAGAAAATCTGTGATCCATGCCAGCAGGTTTCCTCTTATGCCAATTTCTGACAATTTATACAGAAGACGCTTATGTGGGACGCTGTCGAATGCCTTCTTGAAGTCCGTATAGATGACGTCAACCTTACCATCTTTATCTAGTGCGCGAGTCCACTGATCAGTGGAGAGTAGAAGGCTGGAAAGGCAAGAATGGTTCTTTCTGAAGCCGTGTTGGAGCCCTGACAGTAGGTTGTTCTCCTCCAAGAACTCCACTGTCGTCTTCTTAATCATCGTTTCCATCACCTTACAGCAAATGCAAGTTAGGCTGACGGACCGGTAATTGTTGACCTTCGTTCGGGCTCCGCCCTTGTATATCGGGTAAATATTTGCCATTTTCCATTCAGATAGCAGTTTTCCTAGTTCAAATGAAGAACTAAAGATATGTGCTAGGGGCTCTGAGAGTTCGCTTGCCAATTATTTCAAGAACTTGGCTGGTATATTGTCTGGACCGGATGACTTTGCTTCTTTGAGGCTCTGCAGCTCCCTCTCAACTACAGATGTTGGAAATAGTAGAGAATGAAGTGCTGGACCGGCATTTGCAACAGCACTGTTGGCATTATCAAAATGAAGCTCGGGTTCCCTAGTGAATACCGAGGCAAAGAACCGGCTACAGTACTCGGCTTTCTCGTCATTCTCAACGACTTCTCAACCATCATCATTCTTATGTACTGCGACAGGATCCTTGTTTTTTAATCTACTGTTAATATAGTGGAATAGAATTTTGGGCTTTTCTTCGGCCTGTTGGAGGATTCTTGATTCATAGTTTTTCCTGGCCTGGCGAATTGATTTTTTTACTGCATTTCTTTGGCGTCGGAATTCCTTGAGGTGTATTGGCGACCCAGTTTTCCTGAATAACTTCCATTTCCTATTCTTCTTCTTCAGTTGCCTGTTAAGGTCTCTCGTCAACCAGGCAGGACGACTAGTCGTCTTGTGTACCTTGACCGGACAAAAGCGCTTAAGCAGATCTAATGCAACCCTCATGAGTGATCTCCAATCTTCCTCCGGATCCCCCTTGAGTAGGCAGTCCCAATTCATGGTCGATAGTGCATTCTTAATTGAATTGAAATCTGCCTTCCATATGTGCATAGAATGTGAGCAAGAATGGAACTGTTGATGTTCCTGACTTTGCGTTTTTTAAGCCATGCTGGCAGATGCTCCCATATCCTCTTGGATAAGCGCCGGCTCGTGCGACCTATGTAACCTGCTCCACAGGAACAAGTAAATGAGTAAATGCACATGGAAGTGGTCTGGGCTGGCAGCTTATCCTTACCTTCGCCGTATAGGACCGGGTTTGTTGAGAATAACACCCGAACTTTCGCCGCTGGGAAGGTTCGTGATACGGCTTGGTTAAGGCGTCGGCTTAACAGTTCACTTGCTGCGTCCCCTTGAAAGAGGACTTTGAGGAAAAGGGTCTTCTTTTCCACGGCGGGTGTTAATGGTTTGCGTTTTATCTCCATCATGTTCTTCTGAATAAACTTGTCAGGGTACCCGTTCTCTCGAAGCAGGTCCTGGATCTTCGTGAGCTCTCTTTCGATAGTATCGTCCGAGCAGAAAGAGACTATTATCCTCAGATATTTTCCCACTCGTTTTGTTGTACAAGGTTTTCATATATTTCGTTGATATTTTTTTACAGTATTAAACCCCATGTCTACAGCTGAAACTTCTTTCTTCTTACTTTGTGTGTGACACTATGCCTGTTGATGAGAAGAGTTTGTCTGAAATTCACTCTGAAGTTAATCAAATATTAGAAGAGGGCTCTGTGTTATCCGCTGAGAGTCGTTGTCCTTTTCGTTATCAAATCATGCGCCAGACTCGTCAAGGCCACGAGTAGTACGGAATACTACATTGGCACCCAACGTCTTATCAAGTATTGCTCCTACCCCCATCCAGCGTGTACAAACCGTTCCCACCAGTACCCCATCCCCTCCCACCTCACTCCCCGATCCGTTTTTGGCCCCGTCTGCCTTCTAACCCGGTAAGGACATTGACGTTTGGATAGCCAAACTCGACCTCTTCTTGGCTGCTCAGAGCATACTCGTCATTTACTTGCTCTTCTTTCCCCGAGGCTCTTGCTCCTGCCCTCAGGAATGGCATTACGGTTAAAACTAATTTCTTCTGATGCCCGTAGACGTTAAGCTCTTATTTTTGTCATACCCCTCTCCGCTTCCGCTGACGGCGATCAGTTTTATCACCTCAGGCAGGGTCTGGAAAACTTTCATATCCTTTAACTGAGGTGGAGTAAGCCGCGGTCAGTTTGAAGGCGAAACATAATCAGCTGAGGACATCGCATCTTCCGTATATATGGGTCTGCTCAATACGGAGATTACAATCGTTGTCCATTCGCAGGAGTTCGATTATTAGATGGGACGTTGCAGATGTCTGAGGTGGGTCGAGGCAGCTGGAAGCTGATTGCGAAGCACCATCGTCATTCAAGTGCATCGGCAGAAGACACTTGGCCTTTCCCTTGTCGAATATCTAAGTGAGATTGAGATTTACATGATTGAAATTTAAACTTCTGATACATTATATGAGGAAACAAAATTTATATTTTAGCATAGTTGTAGAGATAATTATTTATTTTCATAATATTCTTTATAAACATTGAGATGTTAGTCGAAGAATATTGGAATAGATAAATTGTTCTTGGTTTTTGTTTTTGTTTTCTTTTTAAGGACTGGATAAGGAGCCAAGGTAGAATTTTGCTTAAGCTTTGAGTTGATCAGTACTGGAAACCGTCGTCTGGAAAGCCTCCAGCAGTTGCCAGTTTTCCCCAGAATATGCGGGAACTCTCCTGGACCGTTAGATCCCTTTTGGTCCAAATGGGATGTCTAAGAACTAGTTAGCAAAGTGTTCTGTTTTTTTAATAAATGTATGCGTCATGTCATTTGAGAAGAACTGCTTGGTCTTTCTTTTAAATTTGGCTCAACTCTGGCTTTTGCGAATATCGTTGAGTAAGGTCTTACACCACCTCATCCCCACTAAACGCCTGGTTTACCTCGATGACGTTATTTTCTTCGGGAATTCCATTCCACATCACAATGAGAACCTCTCATCCACCCTTGCCTCCCTCCGTGCCGCTGGCCTGACCTTTAACCCTTCGAAATGCGTTTTTCTTTGATAGGAGGTGCAATTCTTAGGACACAAATTGTCGCCCAGCCATTTAGCTGCCCTGCCCGAACGCCTACATGAGATCCGTTGTTGGCCTACCCTGACCAACCTTACCGAACTCCGTAGTTTCATCGGCTTAGCCTCTTATTATCGCCGATTTATCAGAAGCTTCGCCCACATAGCTTTCCCTCTCCATAAACTGACGGCGAAAAATCAACCTTTCTAGTGGACTACAGAAAGCAATAAAGCCTTCAACGACCTCAGAGCTGCCATTTTTTCGGCTCCTCTCCTTACCCTCCCTAACCTCGAGCCTGGAGCTCCCCCTTCATCCTCAATACCGACGCTAGCAATGTTTCCATCGGTGCTGTCCTCTCTCAGGCGGATAAAAACTGTCTAGAACACCCAATATGCTTCGCTAGTAAATCCTTCTCCAGCAGCGAGCGCAATTACGGTGTTTTCAAACTAGAGTTACTGGCGATAGTTACCTTCATTCGCCAGTTCAAACACCCCATTTTAAGTCAACGCTTCACCCTTCGCACCGACTAAAAGGCGTTTACATGGCTCTATTCCCTCAAAGATCCCATGAACCAACTTGCCCGGTGGCAAGATTTCCTTCAGGATTTTGACTATAAATGCGAGTTTCCCAGGTTGTCAACGCGGCAATGCAGACGCACTCTTCCGCCTCACGGGCCCCGCATTCTTCAGCGAGGGTGAACCTGGTAACGTCGGCAATGTGCTCGTGACGAAGATCCTTCCATAG
>JAYGXS010002196.1:0-11064 GCA_036362985.1 Ligula intestinalis | reverse complement strand
GATGTCTAGACTAGGTCGTGAGGCGACCTTGAGATAGGCGAAGTCTAATTAGCGTGAGCGCGCTGCCACGATGAGGCGCATGTGCGCGTTGGTCAAGGACAGTTAGTGCCTAGCCCTAGATGGCGGTGGGCACACAGGCAGGCTAGATGAGTCATGCGTCAGTGGCTGGTATTGGGTTCCAAGTGGCTGCAAACGCCACTACAGTCGACCGCTTCATTGAAATATTACATGTGTATTCATGGTATGTTCGCCATATGTGAACAAGCTTATTTCTAAAAAAACATTTTTCGAAACAAAGGTCTTCAAACAAATCTCAGTCGTTATCATTTTTTGCTTTTGACTTCCAGCATTGCAAACCTCTTTGGGCAACTTAAAGGATGACATCCTATGGCAACTGATATATTGCATATAGCTCGTACTCATTAAAAGAAGTCTCCTAGCATGTACGATTTGGGCATCAATGTTATCTGTAGATATGTCTGTTCTGCCACGGGACCTTCAAACCCTTCATTTCATAAATTTATCCGTCTTTTATACGGTAGTGTGCACCCTGATGTCTATAAATGCAGCCAGAAAATACCTCCAAATTTTGGGCATAGACAAATGCCGACAACCCTGGCATTTTCTGCGTTGCATTTATCTGGATCTAAAAAGTGGTTGTGCCTAGATCACCACAATCATCAGGTCGAAGGTTCCAGGTTGAAGGTAAAGGGCAAGAATGAGGGGTTTATTGTATACAGAACTTCCAGTTGCTATCTGAGGTGGCTGGCTGGATGGCTAGTAGACCTTGTTGGATCAGGAGCCCCGCCGGGTGGACCTTAATCCCGACGAAGAGGAGAAGTCAGAGCAGCATTATCGGGAAGGGCTCTTCCGTCATCAAAAATAGAGATGTAGAGGATGGGAGATATATCCAGAGTAGGGAGGTTTCGTGTAGCAGACCTTGGCGGTCCTAAGGGTGGGTGGGAATATCGCAGGGGGTTAAGTGAGTTAAACCGAGCAGCTGTGATCTTCAGACCATGGTTACTTAGTGCTGAGGAGAGAAGTCTTTAAAGGCCAGAGTAGATGGAAGAGTTTATTGTGTACACAATGGAACAGTAGAATAGATTTACTTGGGAGTGATACGTCCGATCAGTAGGTTGACCGGGCCCAAGTGAAGTCTTAGAGTAATCAGTCCAGAAGACAGAGAGAGGGAAATCTGTCATTGGGTAGGTCAGCCTGGAGATTTCGGGCAGAGAGGCAACTTGCGTCGGGCATGCGTGCAAGCTCCTCATTCGTCGCCTCATAGATGCTAGAACTATGATTGGCTGATCGAGACGTCGAGAAAGCACATCGGTGAGCGTTTGGGAAAGTGTACTTCGATGCGAGCTAGCCAGGCACGACCCGCTACAGGGACACGGTCGAAGACGCGTCTGCTGTGGTTCCCATCTGAGGTGGCAGTGGCCACTGGCGAAGCCAGGGCTGGTCCTGACTGTGTCCACCCAGGCCCGAAAGAGTAGACTGTGTGTTGTGCAGGATGATGACAGTTGGTTTTATATGATTGCGAAGCGAATTCAACTGTTCTGTCAATGGTGTTCTGCAAGTGCTCGGGCGGATGTCGCCTGAAGAGGTCTTTGCTGCATCGACCGAGGATTGTCTTAGTCATAAGGTCCTTAGACACGCGTGCTTTTTAACCTAAGATCAACTATCGGGTCCGCCGGCACGCCGAAGAACAGGGGACGCTGACGCAGCTGTTATCGCTTAGCCAGAAGCAGCTGCAAGGTCAAGCCTCGGGGGGGGGGGAGCGGGGGCGCCAGTGAAGGATAGCATTGGATCTTGGGTACCAAGTTGCCGCTACAGTCCACTACATACTTGAATAGCCACTTCTGGTTGATTTACTTAATTTTACTAAGTTATGCTCAGTCCAAGCTGGCGCATCACTCAGGGCTCTAACACCTGATCTGAAAATGCGTCTAGGACTCCCAGCAGTAAGTTAACCATCTGCTGTTGTCTGTGCCTTCCGGAGAACCGAATGAGCATAAAATTACAGACCAAACAAATCAAAAGTTAAATTATTCCGCTGTTCGCAACCCTGCAAAAAATTGGCACACGTGAATCAAAACTATGCAATAATTAGGAGGCAATGGTTAATTTGAGCGTACATCAGTCTAGTTATTAATCGGGTAGAAATAAAGGCAACAAGTTGATTTATTTAATTTTGCCCATTTCAATCGTTCTAGCTGTGACTAGTTACGAAGACTTAGTGTAACGTGACGCAAATTTAGTGGAAATGTTTGCCAAATGCCGCAAGATCTGTGTGCTAGTACATTTTAGAAAAACATGCGGGCTGGAAATAGGGAGTGTATTTGTATGATGCAAACTGCGTCTCCGTATGTTGAGAGAAAGCAGGTGCACTTGGTAATTTGTGGATCTGTGATAAATTATGAGACAGCTTTTTTCGAAGAGAACGGTAAGCACAAGACATGCTTTGTGAATAGGGTACTGGTCCTGTAGTGTCTTTGTCCAAAAGATACCAAGAGAGTAAAAGGAGAGTCTAGCAGGAGGCGAATTCAAGATGCCATCCTTTAGTCATCAATCAGAAAAACAGAGCTGATAACAGTCTATTATAAGGATGACTGCGAAACTTAAACACCCAACTGTGATCGTCCGTGCTCTAAATATAATGGTTACTTACGTCGTACCGATGTTCACCTGCTTAGTTTTTGAAATATTCGTTTAAGTAGAACGGTTTACGATGGAAGCATGATGATTCTTAAATGGAGCCTATGACGCAAAATAAAGCTTTCAAAGAGAAATACGAAAGCCGAAAATGTCTGCTGTTTTTGGATAATAAATAAACACCCTTTGAGGAAAGTAGCCAAGAATAAACTCTGGTGGTGTCACCTCTGTCACCAAGTTAACCCTCACGCAATGCTCCCTTCTACAATTTGTACTTTTTCTACCGTCAAAAAGCTCGAGCAAGCGCGATCGATATGATGTATTTGATGATAAATAGTGGTAAAATCGTCCATGGGACCTAGCATATAGGTGCTTATGAAAGCAGTCTGAAGCAGAAAAACATTGATAATCTTTATGAAAGACGTTAGCAATAATTACAATATTACGCAGCTAAGGACAGCCTCGAAGCCATCTACGGCCTTCGTGGTTTCCCAGAATGAACTATGCATCAATAAAATGAGCAATCTAAGGCCAAATGCAAAGTCCTATGTTAATAATAGCATAAGATTATTGCATTCGTTGAGCCATACACAAACACCCAAGGAGTCTTTGCCATTTCTGGAGATTCGTATGTCTTTTCAAATCATTCTGCTGTTGTGACGACTTCTGCTGCTGTCGCTGCTGATGCTAGTGATCATTATTACGTGAAGATGGCGTTGTTTTTAATGATAATCTGGCTTATTATGATGAGGAGAAAAAGAATAACTACGATAATGACGATGAGGAGGCTGATGATGAGGACAATTAGGAGAAGAAAGAGGAGTCAGAGTCCGAGTCGAAGTCAGAGGAAGGAAAAGAAAGAAGATCATTACGAGGAGAAGGTTGATGACGATGATGATGATGATGATGAGGAGGAGGAGGAGGAGGAGGAGGAGGAGGAGGAGGTGTCAGAGTCGGAGTCAAAGTCAGATTCCGACTCTGAAGCTGAGGACGAGGAGAAGTCTGACTCTGACTCTGAGTCAGAGTCCGATTCAGAGTCTAGTTCGGAGGAAGAGGAGGAGGAGAAGAAAGAATATTCTGACGAAGAGGAAGTTGATGATGACGACGAAGATAAGGAGAAGGAGGTGAGTATTGAGGCTGAACGTTGTGGTGTTTGCGCTGGATGTTCAAGTTGACCGGGATTCTTTTCCTTCCAGCTAACCAGTTGGCTATTGGGAGACAGTCTTACCAAATTTACATGCCGCTGGTTTTGGAACTCCGGGAATCTAAATACATTACCAATGCGGTTAAAAAGTGACTGCATATGCTTTGTTATTTATTGAGAGATATTATGACATTTTGTGTTACGTAAATTTACTGTATTATATCGTCCGAATATAAACGAATGTTTAGGTTGCTAAACGAAAGGGTGCCTTAAAGAAGATGAAAGGTTCCTACAGCATACAGGCGTAAAACAGCAAAATAA
This sequence comes from Ligula intestinalis, assembly GCA_036362985.1. NCBI lineage: Eukaryota > Metazoa > Platyhelminthes > Cestoda > Diphyllobothriidea > Diphyllobothriidae > Ligula > Ligula intestinalis. Next base: position 6,944 of record JAYGXS010002196.1, on the reverse strand, counting down.
TTCTTCAGAATATCCGAAATATAACTAATACTAAGCATTGTCTTTTGCTGTTCATTCATAAACCTGAAGGGGGTCGTTGCCTGCTCGATGCCTGGCCTTCCTGTCGTGACCTCAATCCGTCTAGATCACAAGGTCGTGGCGGCCACCATACTTACTGGCCCGCGAGAAATGGACCACCCACACGTTTTCCAGCCAATCACAGGTTAACCTACACAATGAAAGCACGCTTTTTCTCTGTCTACTGGCCTGACTGCTCTCAAACTGGCGCTTCGGACCTGATCAATCTACTTGGTGGTCGTGTTCTCCCAAATCAGACTTCTTCCATCTATTCTCCTTTCCCTCTACTCTAACCTTCACCGACTTCTCCTCCAATAAGTAATCATGGTCTGAAGATCGTAGTTGCCGGGTTTGACTCACTTAAACCCCTGCGATAATCCCTTCATCTTTTTTAATCTGTCAAGGCTCTCTTATGTTTTACTAGCAAGACGGCGTTTTTATCTTGCCAAGAGACGACAACCTATTACAGAGTAATAAAGAGAGAACAATGCTATCTAATAATTGCTATAACTTTTGCATTCCTGAAATACTCAGTAAAGTAAGGGGCATGCTTCTGGTTATGCGAACATACGACTAAAGATTAACGTAGTGGTTTTGGTCCAGACTTTCGACTGGGATGTCAACTGCATTTATTTTTTGCAGTAAATCACTGTGTAAGTAAGACCTTCCTCCACAGCAATACCATCAGCTGTGAATCTTTATGTACGTTATAAGATAATGCACAAATGCATTGAAAAGTATCCAAACAAAATATTGGAGTCGACTGGCGAAGGGCACGGAAACGGTCTACTACGGCATTAAACACTTCCTCATCGTTAGTGGCAATGCACGTTAATCAGTCATTTGGCGCATTTACCATGATGAAGCAGGATGCCCTTCCGTGTATAACTTTACTGTTTTCATATTCTCTCTCTCTCCTGCTGCGAACTAAAATGTGTGTATTTGCCTTTATGTCGCTTCCGCGCAGGAGGAAGCATACCTAGCGAGATGGCTGGGTCAGGTGTGCGCATGCTGAGTGACTAACGCGCCAGCCACCAGCACCCTCCCTCATCCCCGGTCTTATTGACTTTGTCTTTACACTGGAAACGGAAGTGGGAGTAGCGAGCGAGTTGGCAGATTCTCTGTAAGTATGATTTAACTACAGTTTTGTTCGCGGTAGTTCACTGCGCTGGTTCTACCCGCTGTAGCCCGTCGTGTTGCTTGCTCAGCTTGCCTCAGTGTCTGCTTCGGCTTGCTTCAGTGTTTGCTGCGGCTTGTTGGAGCGCGCGGTGCCCATCGTAAAAATCCACGGGGGAACTGTCGTGCCTCATCTACACATCCCCGTATATTTACGATATACCTTGGTGCTCCTGTCATAATTTACTATGAATTTGTGGCAGTTAGCGCCCAATGATTTTGTCATAGATTCATGTATTTTTCAGACCTGTTAAGCTTTGCGTTATCGCGTGTGATGACTGCTGTAACGGTGACACTTTGTGGTGTCACCGTCAAATAAGCCAATTGGAATTCCCTCGGAATTACGCAGTGGAAAGGGCGTACAACTGGAGAGCAACATAAGGAGAGTTTATTGTGTACAAATACCGTTGGTTGTTGTCTCGGGTGGCAGTTACCACTAGCTGATGTCCAGCCCTGAATGTCCCCGCCTCGAGATGAAGCCCATCAATGGGGCAGACTGACGGTGTCATTGCAGTCCGTGTGCAACTCACTGTCTGAGAGGTGACAGTGACTGATATGTTTTTGTCAAGCACGTTCGCTTGTGGCATGATTAAGTGGCCCTTGAGGAACTGCGACCAGTTGGGCACGCGTGCGGGTCCCTGACCTGCTGCGCGTAGGGCTTATAGGCCTTCACAGAGGTTCTGTGAACAAAAAGCAGCACTGGTTGGTCTTACCTTTTCTGGGCATGAGAATTGTGGTGTTCTGGGCACATTCAAGATTTAGAACCCTACAAGCTCACGGCAAAAGTAGCTCCAGCTGTTAACATAGGTCGGCTTTGAAACGCCGTGTGTAGGCTGCCTCCAGGTAGCGGAAGGGGCGACCTTGTGTTTGTAACGATTTTTTTGTATGCATTTAATTTGTATTTTCTCTTATGTGATTCACGTTATGCAATTAGAGGCAGCAGCTGTAGAGCTCTCTCAAAATGCCATGGATTCAATAAATCTTGCTGTTATTGGTACCTGTAGATCATAATAAACGTTTTGTGGTGGTCATGTGTTACAAGACGATCGCGGACGCGATTAGCCTGGCTGTAACTGAGTTCGTTTTAAAATAAGGAGACAAAAAGGCCTGTCTAGCAGGCGTCCCACCTTTCAGATGCTTTTTGGCTGGTGGCAGAGCATTCCTGTTCAGATTTCGCACGCAATTCCATTTCCGCTCCGCTTGTAGTTGTCGCCTCTCCGCAAGACACAAGAAAATCCAGGGTTTGTAGCGTTGTGCCAATCTGTAATTGTAAGGCATCGTTGAGCACTGCTGAACCTGATTTTCCGTTGGAAATCTCTCTCTCTCTCTCTCGAGAGAGAGAGAGAGAGAGAGAGAGAGAGACAAATGCAAACTTCGTGAGTACTAGTAACAAAAAGTGACTAAATGCGACTCAGGCGATTGCACTCTGAAAATGCATTATTTAAATGCGTACTGAAAGTATGCGTTTTCAGAGTTATGAAGGCGCCAACACGACCTCCGATTTTACAACGCAAGTGTGTATAATTTCATAGGGCAGCTAAGCTCTGACTCGTGAATGTAAGATTTCGAAATCAACCTATTTCTCATGTTTGGTTAACTGACATGCCCAAGGTTATAAACCTGCGTCAACTGCTCAGGTTCTAATGCTTTCAAACTGAATTAGTGAAGTGATTCTTCACTGAACGGACGTGCATGTTGCAATAACGCATTCCCCTCTGTTACTTCAGTAAAACGGCACCTTACAGCTGCCCGCGGCTTGTGTGTCGCGGGTTGTTTTACTGCGTGCCTTTTTCAGTCGCTGTGTCGATGGCGAAAGTATGTGTGGTTATTTTCGGCTATCAACAAAGCATCATTTTTATAGTGATTTGTCGTTGCTTATGGCCATAATTTATGTGTACTTCCAGCAGTATTTTGCAGTTCTTTCCGTAGATTCGTGAACTCATAGTGCTCACGCGACTTTCTTTTTTAGCAATAAGCTGTTGATAATGTTAATTGCCGGTGAATAGCGGTCGGTCTTGGGGAGGAACCGTCAAGCAATCCACGCAATACCGGTCAACATACAGCATAAAACCTGTATGGCGGGAGAAGAAGAGATCGCTACATAGTGCATCATAAGGTTGGAGCAAGGGAAGGGGCTCGTGAGCACAAACCCTGTAGAGGAAAATAATGAACAGCATTATCGAACTTTTCTAGAAAGAATCGTAGGTTTGAGTAGGCAATTGTCGGCTTAAATGACATCTTGCATCCAGAAACTCCATAAGGATAAAAATAGGTACAAGCCTTGATGGAAAAAGCTTAGATGACAGGTGACCAATATTAAAGCAAACCATTACAACTATGCATATGCCAGACCAATACGTAATACGTGCTTTACAAAAATATGCGTTGATAATACATGGGCTGCCTCATGAGGTTCTGACACGCTGGACTACCGGAAGAGTTGAATTAAATTAACTTCAGCCCTTGTGAGATAGTTGTCCGATTTTTTTACCGATAGAATATTAGAAAGGGTTTGCACCTACCGTGAACGGCTTAAGTTAGTTGCAACAGGTTATGGGGGATGATAAAAAAGTGAAGTAGATGCAAAGCAAGTCAGTTCCATCAACCTTAATATTTATTGTTAGTATTCGAGGGGCAATTCACCTGCAGGATTAACTTGATGCTAACGCCAGTTTCTGGAAAAAATCTCGATTAAAAAGCTAGGAATTATATCTTTTGAGAGGGAGACTAATAAGGATTTATATATATGTGGTCAAACTAGCTTTTAGAAGGCAAAAGCCGCGTCCATTTCTGTAATTTGCAAGATCCTGTATGGTTGGTATTCAACACACTCTCAGACGATAAAGGTGTTAGTAATTTTGTTGGATTTTTACTTTAAATCACTTCAACGGATATGAAAATAGGCAACATGAAACGGCCGAAACTCACAGTTTGTAAGCGATTATTCAGCTAAACATTATTGATAACATGAGAGTCATTTTGGAGTTCTGATATTTTTTATGAGTTGTCGGCTTCTCTACGGCGCTGCGACCACTTCTCTCAGTTTGCACAACCTCTTAGTGTCCTACAAATGAGGAGAGCTGATTGAATGATTTTGTTATACACAAAGACGGATTATAAAATGTCACTGATGTCGCTGTGGTTAACAGTTGCAAGTACTTATTGCTTCAAAATCAGATAACTGAATGGCAAATACCAGGTTGGCAGAATTACTAAGTTAGACCAAAACAAAACAATGAGCCGACCGTAAGCCAAAGCTCATGGATGTACACACAATTTGTTTGATGTCCGGTAATTCAACAGACCATATTTATACTTTCAGCCCGTTTTTTTTCGCTTCACTGAACTACAATGATAGTGTTTTCACGGATAGCAGAAGAACCCACTTCCTTAGTAACATAAAAGCCGTTTTTGATATCTGTGACTTGCTGGAAGTGCCCTTATAGTCTAAGAACTGTAAGGAAGGGCGATCGGATAAGCACTGCCTTATTGCACAAACCGTCCATTCATTTTGAATGCATAAAAGGAAGACCACGCAACATGTTTTTGAACATTTCGGTGGATTCTCATAATTTATTTGCAAATGCCAGTCGGTACGGATTCAAAGAGTTGCCACATGAGGGAAGTTGTTGATAATAATATAAGCTACTGGTAAACTTTCAGTAGGCTCATCGAATAACTCCTCCGATTATGTGAGCTAATAGAAAAAGTCCTTATAGTTTTCTCGGTCTGTTCTGTCCTTTCCAGTCTTTTTGATCTCGGTTTTTAGTTCATTAACTCAATTACAATCAGCTTATTTTATTTATTATTGTGCGATTATCACGCATCAAACGCATATTAACTACGCATTACTCAAGCATTAAACCTTCAACCGCGAATTCTGCAGGCCACTTGGGCTAAGATAATTCTGTCATTTCGACATGTGCAAGAGTAACGCAACCTTCAATATTCAGAGTTTGTCGTCAGGCTTTTGCCAAGTATGCAAGCAAGCCGCTTCAGTAAGCTTACGCCCTGAATGCCACGAACGGGGCACCAACTTACGTTATTTCTTCGTTTCTTTAGTGCAAAGTGTCCGGTTTATCTTTAATTACTCTGAAGTGAACATTCAATTATATTCTAAAAAATCATTTGCGCACAGCACTTATAGCCACAAGACACTACAGTATAGACACAACAAGCGACCACGCGCATCGACTTTCGCATACACCGCTTTATATTTTCATTCGTGGTATTGAAACCGACGAAGACGGTGGAAAGGCGAGAGTAGACGGAACGGTGTATTGTTTACAGAAAAGTTATGGGAAAGTTGCCAGTCCATCCAGCATGGCTGTACGGCCGGAGGGCGCATGAGCGCGCGGCCTCCAACCCATCTCGCTCAGAGCCGATTTCCAAGTGACGTCTTTGAGTAGTCGGGCCAGAAGACAGAGAGAGAGAGAGATAGCTTTCATTGGCTAGATCGGCCTGAGGATTTTGGGCAGAGAGGTAACTTGCGTCGGGCACGCATGCAAGCTCCCAATTCGTCACCTGGTTTTTGAGCGTAGATGCGGGGACCGTGATTGGCTGATCGAGACGTCAAAAACCGCGTCGGCGAGCCATTGGGAAAGTGCACTTCGATGCGAGTTAGTCAGCCAGGCACGAGCCGCTACAGGCCTAACGGGCCTTTAGCACGTTGGCCTAATTACTCGTCCCGCGGTGCATTATCGATCAGAACAAGCCACCTGAGTGATGAGATTGATCAAGCCGTCAGCCGTGATTAGTGTTCTGCCCTATCACCCCGTTCAGCCTGAAAGCCACTCAGTATACTATCCCTCTCTTGTGGCTACAGTCTGATCGGCCCAGTCCATACGCTCTGCTTGCCACACGTACGCTCCATCATATATCTTAAAATACGTCTATATTTGCGCTCTATTAGTTGCAGTCAGCCTTGGGGACTAACGCAGACGGTGATATTACAGTTTTGGGTAACATTTACAACATATTGAAGTTACCCACCCAGCTAACGGTCACGCCTATAATCCAACCTGGTGGATACAGTGTACTGATTTTCCAAGCAGGCTTTACCAAGCAAACAAATCAGAATCCACCACTCTCAGGCTCAAATAACCGGCGAGTGGCTTCGCCAGATTTGAATAAATCCTTTGTCCTAGTCGTGAAAGAACCCGGCGTACTCGTTAGGATTCAAACTCACACCAGCACACGTAAGGCTTTCATACGGCCAAAGCTCTAATCCCCTGCTAACGTGGGTTCGAAAGTCACTGATAAAGCCAAGCTTGTTCACAACTGGGAGCAAAGAAACATTCTAATCCCTGACTACCACCCGGTAGGTATCATCATTAAAACACGCCATCACCCTGTTATAACTTGCTTTGGATACCACTATCTGTTTTGCCCTTATAGGATTAATATACTGCACGTTAAGGACTGGCAAGCCGGTGTCCCACGGCTATGATTTCTTCATATAAAATTGTCTTCTTTAATTAAAGCAAGCCCGCTGCTAGTTGTTGCCTGCAAAGGTTAACAAAAACAAAGTTCGTCGCATGTGGCATTTATTGGTTACCATCATTTTACATGAGTAACCAAGCCGACTTGAGATTCGATGTCTACTTAGTTTATCCCGGAATAAACCAGGGAGGGCCCTTGCACGGAGAGACTAGGATTCTCGTCGTGGTGGTCCATATTGAGTTCGCACAGCGTCACGCGGCAGTAGCGTT
>JAYGXS010002195.1:0-11064 GCA_036362985.1 Ligula intestinalis | reverse complement strand
AACGGCTAATTTTAATAAACTGATTAGACAGTGCGCTCGACAGCCTCTGGCGCCAGGCATTTTCCTATCGTTTCTGGGTTAAGCGCAGGCATCAGTGACTGAAACATCTGAAGTGACCGCTTTTGTGAAGTAAATATTGATAAAAGTTAGCTATTCGCATCTGCAACTTCGTCATCGGAAGGGAGGTCACACGACACTGCAAAGACTGGTGAGGATCGGAATTCCGCTATGGAGGAGATGGGGGTGTGATGGGCTGATCGTAAAAGTTGAGGAGGTGCTCGAGATGTTAATACCAGCAATCAACCTTGGCTGAGTTGTCAACAATAAAGCCGCCATTCACATCGCAAACAGAATCACAAAGTGTCAGGGGCTCACACTAACTTGGCGGATGATTTGGTATAAATTTCGAGTGTCACCAAGATTTGAAGTCTGCTCCATAGAAGTCGCCATTTCGGACCCATATTTAGCCTCCATGGTGTTCCCTCGTCTCAAGCCGAATCGATCTGACTGGCGATACGGCCGTCGTTTGAATACCAGGTCAGTAGATGTTTGTGAAGATGCTGAAAGTATGTGTTGGTAACCGTCAGTTCTGTTCAGCAAACTGCAGCATCCGCTCAATATTGTCGGATCGAGAGCCACGCCCAAAACGACCAATAAGGTGGCTGTTTGACGGGCCAACGGGCCCAGTACGGTCATTCCAGTCCTCGGCGACAGTTAACAGATTACGGCGAGGAAGTCTTTCGGTTAGTTATTGCAAATGCTTGTAGAAGATTTCTCTATCTTGCTTTTCGGCGGCTGATGTTGGTGCATACATAGAGACGACAGAGACAATCGCAAAATGAACCTTTAGTCGAACTTAAGGCATCCGGTCATTGACTGGTTCCCATTCCAGTAGTGCACAGTTTGCTTGTTCCGAGAGGGCAATAGCCACACTGTGTCTACCAGATGAGCCACATAGATACAGGGTGAGGTGAGAATCGACTTCCGGGATTTTTATTTCTCGGGCACCTGAGTCGGGAAGTCGGACTGGCAGCCAACATCCACGTGATATTGATGGAGACTGCGCACCACCAGACTGAGTACCAGGTTCCAGAAGTGGTCGCACATTCCAGTATCCAATACCAAGAGCCCGGTTCTGATTGAGCTGTCCAGCTTGCATACTATTCGCCCGCTACACCGGACAAGGGTTGCGGAGGGCGTCGGTCCCCACAGACGCTGTAGCATGGATCGTAATAATGTGAATTGAAATTTTTGTATGAGGAATCTTGATGATGTTGAATACAGGCGGGTCCCCAACAGCCGCTCGGATTCTTTTTTAGAGGTTGTCTCCTCTAGTACTTTGGCTCAAGAACCTTACCACAAGGCAGTGGTGGCAAGGAAACCTATTTAACGGCAGTTCATGCTCACTTTGTTACAGTGACGTCCTCAGAACGTGCAGCAATTTATAAGGCAATCGGTGCGTTAGACCTGAGCCCTTCACGCCCTGGTAACACTGTCGCTTCTGTGTTCGCGACTGCTTATCCATCAGACCTGGGAGCCTGCTTATGTCGCAGTTAACTTTCGCCGAAGGCCGTGCCACTATCCGCCACCTGTTGACTTGCAGGGTAGCCAGTAGCTAGGCTAACGGGTAACCCGCCTCTTCCGAATGAACGGCGGACCACGGTCTCAGTAATATACGGCTGCCATCAAACAGGAGGGCGGCTGAAGTGACCGATCCTGTGGGCCCAAAACCTGAATAAATTATCCTTCGGCCGGAACGTCTCCCTGACAGGAACGCTATCACCTTGTTTGCTCCAATGATATAGGCGGGCGACACAGAAGACTGACTAATCCTTAAAACTCAACCTCTCCATATCTTTGTAACCTACACTTCGCTCGAGTTTGCGGTCACGATGTACAAAGCGAACGGTTTTCCTTGAGTTCTAGACAGCCTGAAGGCGGTCGAGACACGCTTGCCGAAGAATACCACCACTGGGGATGTAGGCTGTAACATGCCCCACTTCAAGACAGTCATACTGACGGTGAAGCAGCTAAGCTTGCCACATGCGTCAACTTGGAGAGACGGTTCAAAGCATCAATGTAGTCCCTGACAAGAACGCCAACGTTATCGTACCTCGTTTATACTCTTGTTCAACAATGCTCAACCCAAGAGGCGGTTAGGCCATAATAAAGCGTGATAAGAGCTATTTTTGGTACCGACCACGCAGAAAGTTGGAAGCTAGCATTGACCTAGCCTAGTGTGCTCGGAGAATTCTGAGAAGGCTGCACTTTGAGAAGTGACTATACTTCGGGTCAACCACCTCCAGATGTGGATGCAAAAATGGTTTAACAACTGATCTAGGCTTGGTGATGGGCTAGTTTTTTGAACAAGCATTCCAGATAGCCTGGAGCAACGGGATAGGGTTCAGGTACCTCAATACATTGCCTGTATACTTACCATCGCTTGCCCTAGGCAGATTATTTTCATTAAGTAAAATACGAAATACGACGTGAAATGTGCTTAAAGGGAGAATGCTAATCCGTCAAAATCCAAATGGGCGACGTTGAGATAATAGCATGGGCTAAGCACATACAGATAATTAACAACAATATTTGAGATCGCTTGGACAAGACTTTTGCTTGCCTTACGTTTCGAAATCCATTGCGGATCTTTCATCACGTCCCTTTTTACTTCTGTTCCCCGAGATCTGGCGGTCGAGACCGTCGAACTACTAAGAAGCCAATAGGATGAGACGGAAAATCGCCCCGGACATGCCCAAATCCTACAGCTCCTGAATTTGTCTTAGTATATACTTCACGTTCAAAGAAACAATCTACGAGCACGTAAAGGGAACACCAATGGGTTTACCGATTTCGGGACTCATACCCGAGACGGTTCTATAACAATAAGAGTTGGTTTTCCAACACCACAGACCCAAATTCTGGGCGCCTCAGAGGCCGTCGGCTGCCTTCACGCACCACTTGGAATTGCAGTCGCACACAGGCCGGAGAGGACCATAATGCGTCCGATAATGAAACCAAAAGACCCGCTGCTACGGCGAGAAACATCTGGAGTCGTCTACAGGACTTGGCGCAGTTGCGGACAAACCAACTACGTCAGGGAAACTGGAAGACTTCTCAAGACGCGAACTGCCGAACAGGCGGCAACAGTACGGAGAAACGACGCTAATTCTCATTCGACGAGACCCGGCCACAGTCAAATTTGATGAGGCCAAAATTCTCGAAAGGGGTGACAATTGTGTCATGGATCACAGGCCCCCAGTCTACAAACAAGTGCAACGACCTGCCAAATCCATACTCGGTGCTGAGGCTCAATTGGGTCAAATAAATTGGCCACTTGGGAAACGCACATGGTTAGCGCGTCGTCTAACGCTAACGTCGGGGAACCAGATGGCCGGGCAATCATCACGTCCAATTCCACCATGTGTGATGGAAGATCAGTAGGTCATGACTCGCACTCCAGTCATCAAGCAATTAGCACAGAAGCGGACAAATATCCTCGATAAGAAGTCATTATTTGTCAGAAGTGTGCAGTATTATAGTGACTGTATTCTACAAATAATGCACTCCGTGTGCGTGAATTACCGGTTTCTGTTTGTGTCTCTGATAAAGGATCCGCAACAGATTTCAAAACGTCAGGCGAATTAAAGTCTTGTCCAGCGATTGCATCTTTTTCTAAATTAATTCCTGGGACTCGCACATTCGCTTGTATTACCAACAGTATCCCCCTCCCCATACAGTTGGCAATATAAGGAATGTTGTCTGATGTACATAACCCGTGAAGCAAAAAATATAGGACAACTGCTCGACTAAACTTCTGAAATTTTATTGAAAACAAAGGAAAACTACGACCATTGCAAATACAAATGCAAAGCTCCGCTATCACATTCAAATACTGAACAAGGGAAGACATTGGCCTCAAGCGCATATCAAGGGACAACTTTTTGCTGCGATCGGTATCTAAAAATATCAGGCAACATATCTAACAAACCTGTAAATGCGACAAAGTTGGTAAATCCCCGTGGCCCCAACAAATATATTAACGCTGAACAAATTCCAGTTTTTCGGAGTAATGACCATTGAATAACGCGACCAAATAATTCCAGTAGCAGCTAACGCCGCACTTTGATAAGCACTCACCTTCTCGGCGGGGCGGGTAATATCGGCCAAGCCTGCGATTACGAGACCCTAGCGGAGGATTTGTAAACAATACGCAGCTTACCCATTTAAAGGTCGGAGCCCAGAAGAAAACAGTCTTGGGACCTGCGGGGTGATCCCAAATGGGTCGAAAGGCAGTTGGAACGACACGATCACCTGCCTTCACTAATGCCTTATATACAAACGACATTCTGAGGACCCTCAGAAGCTAGATGAAAAAAGGCCAAATTTTAATAACTTGAAGAGAACAAACGCATGGAATTATCTTAATAATAAATAATATTGTAAATGGGTGGTTTAGAGCATAAATGTATTGTTAAAGAACAAAAACTAAAGACATTTATAAATCTGCAGTAGAAAAAGTCGCAACGCAAAGGACGCACACAAACAAAGGCACGTAAAAGGCGGAAAAGAACATAATAACACAGCTTCTTAGTGCACCATGATTTCTGTGATGATTTTGATTTAACTAAAGAAAAGTAGTGTGTATTCGACAGTGTGAGCGGCAAGCATAGATCATGGTCTAAAATTTTCTGATCTGAACGGTTAATTCCCGGTAGGTGGTTTCATCAATAAACTCATCTATAAGGCCTTTAATCATTTTTTCCCAGCTGATATTTTCGTATCGTGACCTGCAGTTATGTTCAGAATTACTTCTCCGTTTATTTCATAGCAACCATGTTTACAATCGGTAGCATCTACTTGACACACTGTAAGTCAAAGCCACTGTTGTTCTTTGTTGACTGTCTCGAACACTTCTTATAGCAAGAGGTTGGACAATATGCTTATAGGTGTTAAGGCTAAAACGATTAACCCTAACACCTACAATCTTCGAGGCCCACTATTCTCAGGAGATAGGAGAAGTCTTGGGAAGGCAAGAGTAAAAGGAAGATTTTATTGTGTACACAGGGCAGAGAATAGATGGAAAGAGTGTTGACTCGCGGGTGACCGCAGTCCGGCTGCTAGGGCGTCAATTCCGGAGTGACTAGATCATCAGGAACCGCCAGCGAATGCTTTGTCGTGGGAGCTAATGGGGGTGCTGATGTTTAGATTAGCGCGTGCCTACGACCTTGAGGTTTGCTACTGCTGGCTAGCCTGAGCGCGCGTTCGCGCTGAGGAGTAAGTGCGCGTCGGTCAAGGACAGTCAGCGCCTAGCCCAGCAGTAGGGGCGCAGGCAGGCCAAAGGCGCCATGCTTCAGCGATTGGTCTTGGGCTGCAAGTGGCTGCAACAAGGCCCAACAAGGCTCGACCAACCTTATTTTGCACTGTGAATGTAAAGAAAACGTTCAAACTCAAATCACGCCGACGTGTGAACTCCAACAGACGTCCAACTGGCCTACACCCAGCCACTAAGTCGGCACACAAAAGTGGCTACCACCAAGCTGTGAAAGTCGGTCATGTGCGTTCATTTGCTATGGCCAAATTCCGGTTGACTGCTTATAATTAACTGTGTTTATAAATCACTTCCTCCCCTAAAACAGCTCTTTTTTATCTTTCCTGCTAACTTTCGCCTTGCTGACAAAAAACTTTAATCGATGCCTCTTTTTACTCAGGTGTTTTTGCCTGATCTCGGTTTGATGGGAAATTATGGAACGCCAGCGAATGCTTGTCAACTCGTCTGCCGAATCCATTTTTAATTTATTTGCTAAACTCAAGGGGCATTTACCGAAATTTGTTTTGACAGCTGGCGCAATCTCTTTATACCAAACAGCCACGAATTTATAACGAATTACCATGAACGCACGAAAAGTTCGTATCTAATTTTTCAGTTGGACAGCAGAACCCCTTGCTTCTTCAATCCCTCGTTTGCACGCAATATCGCGCACTACTCTTCTGGAGACTTTCTGGGGTATAAGAACATTATATTTTATGAAAATTATTCAAAAACTAGTCGTACAAAACGGATTCTGCTATTTATATTCACCATGGAACTCATGGGCATCTTGACCGGCCGGCTTCCGGCGACGGGACCTCTACTGCTTGGGAATCTGCAACATTGGAAAACAGAAGGTACCAGTGTGCAAATAAAGGTATTATTTACGTGGTTATTGTTTGCGTTGACTAACTATAAGGTGCTTTTTCATCACCAGCCTTCATGTCCCGTTTCAGATAGTGGTCGTAAGCCTTCTTAGAAGTGTACTCAAAGCCTCCCCTAAGCTGCGCGAATTCACTGTTCGGGAACCGTTCGCAATTCTACACGCAATATATCCTACGCAGGATAACGTTCTACGTATCCGCGAGGAAGAATGTCATTTTCCTTTTGGCGTCCATGAAGGGTTAGGCCCTCCATTATGCTGCCTGCAAACAAAGTTTAAAAAACCCTGTTGGCACATCCAGATGCATTTTCCGCGTCCGTTAAGACAATATCAGCCGTCTGGCGACGTAAGTTTATTGTACTGGGTCAATTACCATTTGCTGCTAGTATTCCGGCTGGGATATGGCGTTCTCGAAGTCCGAAGGCATGGTGACATTGCTGTCCGAATCGTCCGACTGAGACTCCTAAAGCAACAGTAAGTTACGCAAATGTGCCGCTTACAGACGACGAGGAAAGGTTAGAGATGTCCCAGTGATTGCAGAGAAATAGTCATTGAAGTTGACTGGATGCCGTCTTCTTCTTTTTTTATCTTGGAAAAAGGCTTTCTTTATGTGCCTATAACGGGTACTCCTCGAAACAGACTTGAACATGCTGGCCAGAACCTGTCACGATGTGGGTTGAGCCTCAAGGAGTAAACTATCACTAAAGATCTTAACCGCAAGTGTACAAAGCTTGTTTAACAAGCTGGACGAACTAAAGAACGTGGTTGATGGAGTGAAATCAGACATCATGGCTTTAACTGAAACCTAGTTTTCGAAAGATATCGCTGATTCTGAATTATCACTTAGAGGATATCAGCTTTTCAGGAAAGACGGAACAACTAAGGGAGGAGGGCTTATAGTCTATGTCACTTGCAAGCTGACAGCCACGGCTGAAGTACCGGTCCCAGCACGAGATGTGGAAATGCTTAACATTACCATATCTGCTAAGTATATCAGGCCACTGACGCTTTCGGTGACATACCGCCCACCAAATCAGAGTCCTGACCAAGACACTATCCTCATAGCAGAATTGTATAAGGTCAGTGAGAAAAAAAACATCCTAATCGTTGGGGTCTTTAACGCCCCTGGTGTTGATTGGCAGCCATGGACTGCATAGGGTCTTCCAGACAAATTTAATCAAAAACTATTACAATGGGCCACAGACAGACTACTCTGCCAGATCGTCACGTTTGGAACGCGGGCTAGGGAAGGACAACAGTCAACCTGTCTTGACCTTATCTTTACCCGAGATTAGGAAACTGTGATTGACCTGCAGGGTCGACCCCCAGTAGGGTCAAGCGACAACATAATGCTGTATTTTGAGTACTTGCTGTTCTCCAAAACTTATTTCTCTGATACATGGGAAATAAACATTTGGAAGGGCAAATTCCCACTTATAAGAAGAGAAATGTCAGAGGTATCATTGGAAACAGACCTCCAAGGGGGAGAAGGTGAACAGTGGATGACCTTTAGCTCGACGCTGAAAAGAACTGTTTTTCTAAACTGTCCTTTTAGAAGAAAGACAAGTACGAATCGCCCGAAGTGGATGAACTCAAACTTGCAGGCCGCTTTCAAAAAAAGAAACTGCTTCTGGAGGCGTTTCAGACTAACCGGCTCCGATAAACACTTAAGAAAGTATAAACAACAACGTAAACTTTGTAAAAGCGAATCTACTAAACTGCGCAAGATAAACGAGTTGAACATACTACACAAGTCATTGGAACACCCCCAAGATATTGTATGGTTATATACAAAGCACGAAAAGATCTCAGGAACTGAGCTCTGCCCTAAGATCAGCAGATGGACAACTGGCGACCGAAGACCAGATGAAAGCCTCCCTCCTCTCCGATTTCTTTAAATCCGTCTACACCCGAGAACCTACAACTTTTGCTGACGGTCCGTCCGCTCATCGGCCGATAACTGCACCCTTACCCTCCTCCTTATTGCCCAAAGTAGAGGACCTACAGTTTTCACACAACACTGTCAGGGCCGAATTACTCCAACTTAAGCCTGCCAAATCACCTGGGCCGGACAAAATTCCTGCACTAGCACTAAGAGAATTAGCTAACGAACTATGCAAACCCCTGGCTGCCATCTTCAAGAAATCTTTTGACGAAGGCGAACTCCCAGAAGAATGGAAGTGGGCAAACGTCACCCCGATCTATAAGGGAGGTTCGCGACTTGATTGCGCAAATTACCGTCCTGTCAGTCTAACTTGCATCGCGTGCAAAGTAATGGAGTGCATTATTAAGAAGTATTTAGTGTATTTCCTAGAAAGCAACAAAATACTATGTGATGGACAGCACAGCTTTCGCCCAGGACGCTCTTGCCTCACGAGTGCTCTTTACTCACAGGAGAAGTGGACAAAGGCCGCTGATAAAGGCTATATAATTGATGTCATATTTTTCGACTTCAAAAAGGCCTTCGATAGTGTACCACACAGGCTTCTTCTGCAGAAGATTTGGGACGTGGGAATCCAAGGAAAAATGCATAAATGGATCATTAGTTTCTTGTCCCTCAGAGAGTAGAGGGTCGTTGTCGGAAACTTAACCTCAGAAAAAGGTCGAGAGTGGTGTACCACAAGGCTCAGTTTTGGGTCCACTGCTATTCCTGATTTAGGTAAACGACTGCCTCAATGAGCTTGATTGCGCAGCTATCATGTTTGCGGATGACATAAAAATATGGGCTGAAGTTAGCTGCGCCGACGACGCAAAGAGATTACAGTCGAACATCGATAAACTGGTTATCTGGTCATCCACGTGGCTCCTTAACTTTAATGTATCCAAGTGTCTGGTTCTACACATAAGCCCGGGGCGAAAAGTGTCGCCGAAACACAGTTACTTTATAAAAAGCACCGCATTACAAGGGGTTGATACGCACAAAGACCTGGGTATATGGACAACCGCTAATTTGACGCCAACAGAGCACTGTAAAAAGGCCGTCCAGAAGGCAACTGGTATCCTGCACTGGATCAGATGGGCGTTAAAAATCTTCCCACCTGAACCCTTCGGGAAAATATTTGGCGCCTTTGTGAGACCACATTTAGAATACGGAATGCCAGTTTGGACACCATGGTTGAAGAACGATTTGGACCTTCTTGAACAAGTGCAACGCAGGGTAACAAAGATAGTCGATGGTCTCAGGGACTTACCATATCAGGAGAGATTGATCAAACTTGACCTTTTTCCTTTGTCTTACAGGAACGTTCAATGTAGCCTGCTCTGGACATTTCGGATAATTCGGGGCCACAGTTTCTCCCTGAGATTGGAGGATTTCATCGAACTAGCCACCAACACTCACCTGCATTGCCACCCTTACAAGGTCCCAAACGAACGCACTCGAATAGACCTCCAAAAATATTGCTTTAGTCAACGCGTGGTCCGACCTTGGAACTTGCTACCAAGCGAGACGGTTTCCGCTGACACAATAGCGGAGTTTAAAAGAAAACTCGATGTCATTCTATTTGACAAAAAGCGACTTTTACAACACGATTTCCTACTGCCAGCATTGTTAACATTTCTTCTGGCTCTAGACTGTGTTCAATTCTGTTCCGTGAAATTTCACTCGAAATTGTGTCATGGTATCATATGTCCTCCACCAACTGCACAGTAACTGTAAGAATAACATTGTTTGCTTTACATTAATAGGGTCCTCATGGGCATTTCTAGCCTGAGATCTTTAAATAAACATGTACAAAACAGAACAACAGAAACACCACTTACAGAGTATACACGAACAGGAACGTTAGGGCAGTAAAGTTACCGCTCGGCAGAGTGAAAATATAGGAAATGCTTGTGATAGCGCGCCCCAGCCTCTCACCACAAAGTGTGATCGATTTTCCAATAGCCAATAGTTTTTCAATTGTGACCATACTTGTGGATTATTACCTGAAGCTTAGTTCATATTTTGTGGCCCTTTCAAGTTGGATATCTTAACTGAAGTACCGAATTAGGAGTGAAAAAGAACTATCCTCGTTAATAAGAGACCGTAACAGGCAGGTAAAGCGGAAAATTTTGAAATTGAATTTATTTATGGAAACTGGGTCACCAATACACCTCGATGAATTCAGTGGCCAACGTAATGCGGTACAAAGATCGATTCGTTAGAGAAGAGAAAACTATGAATCGAGAATCCTCCGACAGACTGAAGAAAAGCCCAACATTTTATTCCGCTATATTAATAGCTGACTAAAAAACCAAGGACCCAAGGACTTAAGGATAATAATGGCATACAAGTTGTTGACAGTGTCGAGAAGTTCAGGTACCATAGCCAGTTTTTCGCCTCGGTATTTACTACAGAAACCGAGCTTCAGTTCCACATATCAACCCTGGTCCACCGTTTCAATCTCTACTATTCCCAATATCTGTGGTTGAAAGACAGTTGAAAGGCCTCATAGAACTAAAGTCATCCGGTGCAGACAATATACCGACCAAGTTCTTGAAAGAATTGGCAAGCCAGTTAGCAAAACCTCCAGAACATATTTTCCGCTCTTCATTTGAATAAGGGAGACTGGGGTGGTCCGGCGATCACCCCCACGTTGCCACGTTTTCTTCGCTTTCAAGTTGTGCGCCGCCGTCCGCGCGCTCATGGCTAGTTCACCACCACGCCTCGCATGGTAATTGTGCAGGTTGATGCGCAACCTCACACCCCTGCGTGCTCGCTGTATACCCACGGTCGCTCTTATTCGATCTGGTGTGAATGCCGCCCAATCAGCGTTACCTATTTCCTGATCGGTTGCAGGACTAGTCAGGGGTCGCCTCCACGCCTGAACAGAGGCGCAGGCCACACAGCAACTGCTTTGTCTACTGCGAGCCGCTATGTTCTGTAGAA
>JAYGXS010002194.1:0-11071 GCA_036362985.1 Ligula intestinalis | reverse complement strand
GAGGGGCGCACTTGTACTGGTCGCTGCTTCCCGATGCCCTCCTAACTTTTGACACCGCAGATGTGGTTTCGCTTTGAAAATCTTGATCGCTCAGGTGCGCTCCACTGAGTGTGATGGCCCATGTCCAGATGCAACATTTGCAATCGCATAACTGGGGCGCACACACGCACCACATATTGGTCGGGCCAATCAGCATCCTGAAGCTGACTCACAATGCCCTCTCTGGGGCGAACACACGCAACCCAGACTGGTCGGGCTGATCAGCGTCCTGAAGATGACTATCACCAAACCCGCTCTTGTGACAATTCCCGCATTGACTTACACTCCGGATTCTGTCCCGAGCGGGGCGGACGTGAAGACGCCACGCGCTGGCCTTCCCAACACTTCTCTCCTCTCCTAAGGAACCGCACCTGGAAGACCACGGCCCTACGGGTTCAACCTTAGTAGACTTAATACCTTGCGATAGATTCGTTGGTGTCCGCTCTCACAAGTTTTGAAGTAACAACATTGACCAATTTATCATGTTTCACAGATGAACCAGCTGGGTTCACCTATTTCTGGACTGATAGCCGAGGCGGTCCCACAGCGGCTGGTCTTCCAACATCACAGACCAAAATTCTGGTCGCGCTATGTGGATGACACCTTCGTCATCATCGAACAGGATCAGCTGCTAAAGTTCAAGGAAAGTGTCAATGGCGTTTTCCCGGACATCCAGTTTGTGATGGAGGAGGTAGAGAACAATCAGCTGAGCCTCCTTGATGTCCTCGTCTGTTGCAAAGATGTTGGTGGCCTGAAGACTAAAGTATTGAGGAAAGCTAAAAACACGATGCAAGCACTGAATTGCAACAGCAACCACCCAATCAGCCACAAACGCAGTTTCATAGAGAGGTGCTATCAGCGTGTTGGGACGCACTGCAGCGAACAAGAAGATAAATTTGCCGGAGTCGAATACCTCCGATGGGTGTTTAGAGAAAATGGCTACCCGCGCAACTTCGTCAACCGGTGGTTGCGCTAACGAGGTGGTCAACAAAGGCACACTGACCCCACCATTTGGCGTTCGATCCCGTACGTCAAAAACGTATCAGAAGCCGTCGGCTGCTTTCTCAAACCACTTGGATTTGGAGTCACACAGAGGGCAGAGTCAACCATACGGCGTCAGTTAATGAAACCAAAAGACTTTATGTCATGGCAAGAAACATCTGGAGTCTTCTACATGATCTGGTGCAATTGCGGGCAAAGCAAGTATGTCGGAGATAGTGGCAGACTTCTCAAAACACGAATTGCCGAACACGCGTGTTCGCTTGTATTAGGAGGAAGATTCTCAAATCGAAATTGCAATTAGTAAAATTGGGTTGTAACAACTCTGATAAAAGGCGTACATGAGGCTCCATTAGCACTTGCCACAAACCGTCCTTTAAGGCAAATGCGTCTCCATGGTTGCAATTATTCTTCCCCAACGCGCATGCGCCTTTGCTCTGAGTCCGACCACAAAAAATTTGTGAATATAATACTGATTGGCTGGACCCAAGATACGGACAGAGTCAGCAGCAAATCGACCCTGAGCACAAGGCAAACAGGGTAAACACTTTACCGAAGCATTGGCAGTGGAGATCACGACATCGGAACGCCTCATCTCCAAGCAAGTATATGCTGGACCGCGTTCTTTTCTGTGGTCGGTTAGACTGTCAACTCCTCCTCGTCTTTTTGTCCGGACTTTTATAATGAACTTCACAAGATATACTCTCCGGGCAGGCTGCGTAGGCCGTTGGCTGAACTTTCACTTCAATTCGTGCCGTCAAAAGTGTCGCAAGCTGATTTATATGAATGATCTCCATTGTTAGTTGTATACGCTCGAGTTTCTACTCCAGTGTCGCAGGTCATTGCGACCTGAAAAGGCTTAGGTGTATTTTGACACGATCCTATTTCTCACAACTTGGTCAACTAATTGGGGTCTTTTCCTATAGGAAATGAATAAAGGCTAGAAATATTTCCTTGCCTGCGTTCTGAATCATATTTTGTACTAAAACATGAATACCCATGTTCTTGGGAATATCTCGATTTAATGAGCATCAGTTTACAATGCACCTCACGTTCATCAAAATATGCCCTAACCTGCAAAATTGTGCTCTTCTGCCATACTAAGAATTCGCTATAAAGGCGAAGATACCATGGAATGTCAGAGACTGAACCGTCTTAGAGAAGGTGTAGAGGCGGCCCATCAAGATGAACAAAATCTGGGAACACTGCCCTACGGAAACTAAACAGTCAACCCTACTCATGCTGTTCGATAAATACAAATAAGCGCTCTCTATTGTATTCCTCAAAAAACTAATCCTCTAACTGAGATAAATTAAATTCTCCCCGAGTAAATGTTCACAATGGCAATATTTTTAAAGAGCTAATGTGAGAAAAATCAGTGCTAAACCTTTGCTATATACCCTACGTAGGCACTCTTATTCATAACATAAAAGTAAAATGGAAAGCTTATCTTAACCGATGCCCTATCCATTTATTTCACGCTAACCCAAATCTTAATCCTTAACGTTAACCAGGCTTACCTTAAGTCTACCGTTAAGGAAAACTTTGTTTCGTCTTACTTGTCTTCGTTGACTCTGTGTCCGGCAGTCACGCGTATCTCAAACCCAATGATAACAGCTATCTAAGCGGTACGGTACTATTGAACAAACAGTAAAGGGTAAAAAAGTAAAAATCTCGACAATTGATACACACAGTCAAGAATAAATAGAGTCGGCCAAATTGCCTGACTCGAGACAAAGGAAAAACACAGATTTAACAACCATGCAGGACGAAGCCAATCTTCGGAGAGTAGTTGGAGAAGCGGCGTTCACTACTTCTATGTGACTTCGGGAGGCAATAATGCGCTGGCAGTGCGCGCGGGGAGGGGTGTAGCCGAGTCTTTCCGGAAGTAGCCATGGCTAACTGGGTCATTAGGTGCCGAAGATGCAGAATTACTATGACATATGTGTTGTGCATGCCCGCACGTGTGGTCGAGACATCATGCCGCAGTTCGCGGAAGGCGGTTAAGGTTGCGGAAGTGCGTCACCCCTCTCTTTGTTCTGACTGACCAGCCTTCGATCCTGGCCAGCGGCTCACCCCTACCCTAATTCTGATTGGCCAGCGTTCGGCCAATACATTTACCCCACACCATATACACGGCGGTGTCAGCATGATTCGCCTCAGACAGTCCTCTGTTTTGCCTACATGACATTCTGCCTACAGGCAGCCTTCTGTTTACATACATTACATTTTTCCTGTCTACAAACTGCCTTCCGTTCTCAATACATAACATTGGCAACGCAGTGAAGCTAATATGGTTTCTTTATTACCTACACCATCACCTTTCTGGCCGAAAGGCACTCCGAAACCTTCAAATAAGTCCTGGTTACAACGGAGGATTACATTTGAGGATTACTTTGAACTGCTTTCGATTTTGTTGCCTGCTGTTACGCTCGACGTTACATCTCATTTGAAACTCCTTCGGACTTATCTCGGAGAGGTGGGACAGCGTTGCTTTGACGCCATTTAATAACAAGAGTTTGCTGATCTTCCAACAGCATTCTCTAAGCTCGAAACAATGTGGGGCGGAAAGGACAACATCTTCTTGAGCCGATATCGATTTTGACAAATGCGTCAGGAATCTAGCCAACGCATTGGCGAT
This sequence comes from Ligula intestinalis, assembly GCA_036362985.1. Classification (NCBI taxonomy): domain Eukaryota; kingdom Metazoa; phylum Platyhelminthes; class Cestoda; order Diphyllobothriidea; family Diphyllobothriidae; genus Ligula; species Ligula intestinalis. The sequence continues at coordinate 7,392 of JAYGXS010002194.1, read as the reverse complement.
TTCATTACAAACCTTACACTCGCCGTACAGGACTGCAGATACACCGAGATTACGGCATCCAAGTTGGAGCAGACGATGCTGGTGCAGTCAGATCAGTCAAAAACTGGAGCTTCATCATCGTTGCAATCTGATTTGGCGATCACTCTGGTCAACGCCGCCGAGTTTTCACCTAAACGGAACCCAGCAGCTCCTTCAAAACTACTACTAACCTGCTCTCGTTGCGGTCAGCACCATATCCGCTGGTCAGACTCCAAACACCAAAATACAGTTTGCCGATTTTATAAGAAAATTGGCCACATCGAAAAAGTGTGTTTTTCCAAAAAGCGCGCCATCTACCCTAATCCAACTGGGGATGACGAGACGATACTTCAAATGTCTGCAGCAGACAAGCCGTTCCAATCACCCTACAACATCACGCTTTCAGTTGATCTCCATCCCGTGAAATTTGAAATCGAAACTGGCTCAGCTGTTACTCTCATCAATGAGGTCTCTGCAGAAAATTCCCCATCTGCTTCCGGCTCACTCTACTTTTCGTAGTAGCACTGGACCGAACTTAGATGTTCGAGGGGTCTTTACAGCCGAAGTTGAGCACGATGGTGAACTTCATTACCTGCCTGTTCATGTAGTCAGAGGAAGTCAACAAGTAAATCTCCTCGGACGGGACTGAATAGAATGTCTTCCGTCGGTGCTATCCTACATAACTCAAATTGGAGTTGATTCCACTCTAGATTCTTTGGTAGTGCACCATGAATAACTATCTCGGGATTATTCTACTACACAGCCTCGCGATCGATCCGTTTAATTCTACTTTGAATCAGAATCTCTGCCCAAATTGTTCAAAGCTCGTCTAGTCCCCTATGTACTTGCAGCGGAGGTCGGCGAAGGGTTAGAGCGACTACACAAAGCGGACATTATTGAGCCTGCACAGTATTCAGAATGGGCAGCCGCTATACTCCCTGTTCTTAAAGTCAATGGTTCCGTCGGTATTTCTGGTGACAACAAGCTCACTATCAACGCAGCAACTTAACTTAACTATTATTCGCTCCCACGGAGCGAGGACAGGTATGAATCCCTTTCAGGTGATCAGCGATTTTCAACTTTGGACTTAAATCATGCCTACACCCAAGTCATCCTCAATACAGTATCCCGAGACGCCGCCAGCACCAATACACACCGGGGATTGTTTCGACACAAAAGACTACCCTTTGGAAATTAAACAACCTGCGTTTGAACAGGTACAGGCGGCTCCTACCTCATCCTCTCCCCGGATTCATCATGACCCGGAAAATCTGATACCTCAGAAATGCATGGCGTTCCCATACAGCCTGGATTCAGTTCTCAAACACCGAATGTTTTCTGGTCATTGGCGGAAAACAAACTGTTCGCAACCAGTCGAGGACTACGTTCCCCATCCTTTAACTACCCATGCCAGCACTAGCAATTAACCACCACATTCTCACCTTTCCAGATGCTGTTCACTTGAGGGTGGAGGGATGTTGTGTATGTCCGTACGTGTGGTCGAGACATCATGCCGCAGTTCGCGGAAGGCGGTTAAGGTCGCGGAAGCGCGTCACCCCTTTCTTTGTTCTGACTGACCAGCCTTCGATCCTGGCCAGCGGCTCACCCCTACCCTTATTCTGATTGGCCAGCGTTCGGCCAATACATTTACCCCACACAATATACACGGTGGTGTCAGCATGAATTGCGACTTTGAATTGTGCCCTCGTCCTCAGTACACGTCTTGCCCCAGAACGTCCTCTGTTTTGCCTACATGACATTCGGCCTACAAGCAGCCTTCTGTTTACATACATTACATTTTTCCTGTCTACAAACTGCCTTCCGTTCTCAATCCATAACAATATGGACGCTTAATTGTTGCCAAATTACCTTTTCCTCATTGCTCCACTTAGGCACCGACTGCGCACGCCGCTACGATCAGATCTGTCTACAACCGGTGCATTCATGATCGGTGCTGACCCAGTTGACGTCGAAGAAACGCTTTAAGGCAGTCTGCCTGTGCCGTTAAGTAGCACAAAAACCTCAATGAAAACTCACCTACATTCGCTTCGAGGCAAGGTGAGCTGTAAGATCGATTCGGAGCTCCATTCGCCTCTGACACTTCATTTTAGATGATGGACTGCAGTAATGTTGCGTCATACTCTTGGCAATTTGTTAATTCTTGGCTTACTCTCCCTGCACGAGTGCGCCTCAAAAGTTCACACGCGCGTTTAACGTCTTTGGTTTTGTCATGCTCCTGTACGTATGCACTCTTGCAATTTTACTCTGACGTCATCTTAATATTCAGTTCGAGTTTGTTGTTTATACAGCAAGTCAAAACAAAATGTCTTCCAACGATAAAATACTGAGATTTGAAGTGGCTGTTGAATATCGTTGTATACGCACATATGCCTTTACGCATAGGATGAACCTTGCAGGCTTAAAGTAATTATTTCGAAAAACAGCATGGTTTACTAACCGTGCCATTTATGTATGTTTATAAAATTTAAAGAACTGGACTCATAAAAAATCTCACAAGAGCAAAAATGAACTTGAAAAAAAAACAATTATACCTTTTTCGAGTGTCTTATATAGAAGCGAAAACCAGGATAAAGCGTAACTACTACCAGGTCAATGGCCTCCGTCGTGGTAAATGGCAGCACTCATGGTGTTTCTGTGTTATAAGCAAATATTATGTTATCTCACTTGTCTTGAGAATGCCGCTATTCCCGTGATGAGCCAACACACACAAGGGCGTCCTCAATTCTGATTGGCCCATTTTTTCGGACTATGACCCTCCTGGCACTCATATATGTGAGTTTTTTCTTTTAGAATGGCTTGCTCTAACGCGCGAAGGCTAATGTCCCCATTCGACGCGCAAACTTTGCCCTCGCGCAACTGCAACGCACATACGCACCCCAGACTGGTCGGGCCAATCAGCGTCCTGAAGCTGACTCACACGAAGCCCGCGCAGTAGCCCTTGTGACATTTTCCACACTGACGGACACTTGGAATCCCGTCCCCAGCGTGGCGGACGCAACGACGCCGCGATCTCACATGGCCCACTCAGTGAAACGCAATGCCAGACCGAGTAGCAACTATTTTCATACTCTTTTGTGCCCAATTAATTGTTCCTAACACTGTGGCCCACATAAGATTTCTCTCGTCTCCTAAGAAACCGGGCCTCTAATATCGCAGTCGTCATAGCCTTACCACACCGCTCGATAACTAGTGACTCGCGACATGAGATGAACCCTTTACTTTTGATATGGCCGATCCTCCGCCACCTTTAATTTAATTTTTTTCTGTTTCACCTTATTTTGCAGTGAAATATAGGCTTTTATCGACGACATCCAGTCGTGGATCAAGGTAGTAACTCTCAATTGCTCACAGCCCTTGGAGACCATGGTCTGGGTCCTTCCTTATCCCGCAAGCACCTAGACCTCCTTTACAAACTCTGATCCTACTTCTACTGCCAACGGTAGCCCTCCCTCCTCTCAACGCACACTGACACTGCTTATTTATTTGCCGTCGAGGTTGAGCGCAGCTAACCTGGCTCCCTCACACGTAGTCGAAATACCCGTCTCCTACTAACATGCCGATGCACGCGTAGTCAAGAGAGTTACTCCTATCAATCGGCACTGGTGGCATTGACTAGACTCAGGAATGCCAGGCACAGAAACTCATGCAAATTACAACCGTTCCTTCAACCTGGCTCACACAAGCCAGCTTCACGAACACCAGCTGTTCAAACCCGAACTTTGCTATTTACCTCTTACCATATCTTGCAATAGTCTTCCTTCGTTCGATTTCATTCATCAATGCCCTACGCTCTAGGAGGGAACATTTTTACTGGTCGTTGCTGTCCGACCCCCCCTTACTCATGACGCCACAGACGTGGTTCCACGGTGACAATCTTAGTCGCCCAGAAAACGGTGGACGGATTTCTGTTCTGTAGTTGGTGAGACTGTCAACACATCGTATCTTCTATTTGTCCAGACTTTTATGTTTGGCTTTCCAAGATGTAATGTCCAGCAAGGCTGTGAGGGAAGTAGGCTGACCTTTTACTGCAAGCTACATAAGAGTCTACAAAAGCTAATGCCGTCAGCAGTTCCGCAAGCTGATTCATATGAATGATCTCTAGTGTTAGTAGTATCCGGCCAAGTTTATGATCCAGTGTCTTAGTCCTCGGAAGCAGACTGATCTACCTGGACGGGCTCTGGTGTATGTCGATGCGTCCTTTACCTCATATCTTGGTCATCAAATTGGACACACACGACATGAAGTAAGGCTATTTTCTTTACTCAAACGTGAATACACACTTTCGTTTGATTTCATCAGCATCGGTTAACAATGCACCTCACCTTCATCAAAGTGTGGGCTTCCTTGCAAAATGGTGTTCTTCTATCTTACTTCGAATTGGCTATAAATTCAAATAGACCTTGGACTGTCATAGACTGAACCACCTTAGAGAAATTGTAGAGGCGCCTGATACAAATAATCAAAGGTCAAGTAACACCGCGCTAAAGAAAAAAAGATGTCAGTACTATCTGACATTACTCATACTCTTCGACAGATACCAATCAGTACTGTCGGTTGTATTCCTCAAAAACTAATCATTTAAATGAGCCAAATTAATTTCTCACAAAGTAAATGTTCACAACGGCATTGTGTAAAGAGCTCATGCGAGGAAAAGCAGTGCGTAAACTTTGTTATTTAACCTACCTAGATTTAGGTAAGCATTCCTATGTCCTATTCATGACCCAAAAGTAAAATTGAAAGCTAACGTTAACCCTTGCCTTATCCGTATATTCCACGCTAAGCCATACCTTAATCCTCAAAGTAACCCAAGCTTACCCATAATAGTTTCGCATTTATTTGACTCTGTTTCTAGCATTCATGGGCATCTCAAACCGAATGATAACAACCATTAAGGCGGTGCGGTACTACTAGACAAATAATAATGGATTAACAAAGTACAATCCTCCACTATGGATACACACAGCCAATACAATTGGCCAATTTGCCTGACTCGAGACAAGGTAAAAAGACAAATTCAACAGATATGAAAGACGAAGCCAATCTTGGGAGAGTGGTTGTGTAAGTTGGAGAGGCGACGATCGTTACATTTATGTGACTTCGGGAGCCAGTTAATGTGGTCTCTCATTGGCATGAACCACCAGCGCGAAAGGGGGCGTAGGTGTACAGAGGCCCAAGTGCGTTAACATTTAGATCGAAAATTGGGGGGCGCGTTTCGTGTACAGGGGCAATACTGCGCTGGCAAGGGGGGCGGATCGATTGGTCCTTGGAGTAGCCGCGGGTAACTACATCAAAAGGGGGAGAGAACAGAGGCTGCTTCCCGATCACAAAGCCACTTTAGGGGTCTTCATCGCCGGGGTTCAGGACAGCTTTCTACTAAAGCAGCCGTATTCAGGTCAACCAAGCTCACGAGATGCTGCCTCTACTTTGATTTCCTGTAAACGTCCGATAAAGGTTGAGTCGACATATTCGAGTGCAACATGGCCGGGGAGGGTGGGGGGTTGGTTTTAACACTAATGTGTATTTGAATGGTAAAATTAAAACGGGCGTTGGTGGCAGCATGCTTTTAGGAAGGAAATGGCTTTCCGAGGTAAACGAACGTACGTCGGTCGGAAATTATTTTCGTTAAAGGAAGAGATCTTATGCCTTAAACTAAAAGCAAACCGGACCCCCAAACACAAATATAACCAATACAAGCGATATGCGAGTCTCAGGGAGTAGTTGAGAAAATTTGATTCGCCTGACGTTTCGACAGCCGTCGCGGATTCTTCATCAGAGATATCAGCAGAAAAGAGTAGCTTCTGCTACTGCAGCAATTAAATACTTACACTAATAATTCTGCATCAGGTGTATTTGATGCGAAATTACTATGACATGTGGACGCTTGATTGCTGCCACTCTGCATTTCCTCAATGCTGCACTTAGGCACCGCCTGAGCACGCCACTACGATCGGCTCCATCTTCAACCGGTGCATTCACAATCGGTGCTAACCTAGTTAACGGCGAAGACACGCTTAAACGCAGCCTGCATGTGCCGTTAATTAGCATAAAAAGCTCTATGATAAATCACATAATTTCGCCTCGAGACAAGATGCGCCTTGAGTTCGATTCGGAGCTCCATTCGCCTCCGCAAATTCATTTTTAAGTGTTCGGTTGCAGTGATACTGTGTCATACACTTGGCAGCCGATTAATTCTTCGCTTGCTCAGCGTGCGCCAGCGCGCCTCCAATTTTCACACACACACACACACACACGACAGTTCCCCCGTCGATTTCGACGATGGGCACCACGCGCTCCAACAAGCCGCAGCAAGCGCTGAAGCAAGCCGCAACTGACAGAGAGGCGAGCTGGGCAAGCAACACGCAAGCGACAGTAAGCAGGAACAACGCAGAGAACTGGCGCGAGGGAAAACAGGAGTTTAGGCAGACTTGCGCACAATCTACCCACTCGCTCGCCACTCCCACCTCCGTATCCGGTGTAAAGACAATGTCAATAAGACCGGGGATCAGGGAGGGTGTAGATGGCTGGCGCGATAAACACTCAGCACGCGCACACTTGACACAGCCATCTCGCTAGGTATGCTCCCGACTGCGCGGGAGCGCCATAAAGGCCACATTAAGAGGGAGCCATTGCAGCCTGACTCTCAGTCCTCCCTCTCCTCCCGTACGCACACACACACACAAGCGTACAGAAGGAGCAGCTACGTAGGGGATCCGAGTTTTCCCGTCAGTTGGCAGACCCTCCAAGCCACGGCTTTTAGCGCAGCGTGATAGATTCAGACGCATTCAGATTTATTATAGTGAGGGAAGAATCGCGCCGAGGTCGACCTCACTCTCTCTCCCACCGCAAAGTGACCGCCTAGCTTTTCGGGCACCCGCAGTGGGGCCTGAAACCCAGTGGGACCGCGAGCGCAGTCACCAACAGGGAATCAGAAGTGAGAGAAAGTGCCAGCACCTTCCAGGCCGCAGGGACCGTGGTTGGCTGAAGACTGGCATTGCATGTGCATACAGACCATTGGATCTCCGAAGGGTGAGAGCAGCCCTGCATGAAGCCTGGGCCAACACCCTCCTGAGAGGGGTAACCAGTCAGTCAACGACTGAAAGGCACTACCCGTGCTCCGTTGACGGTCGGCGTCCGTGGGCGGGGCTGAAAGGAGAGCAAGAGGCAACTGGTGAACTTTGTAATTGTGGACGTGCAGAGGAGAGGAAGAAGAAGAAGAGGAGGAGGAAGAAGAAGATGATGAAGTAGAAGAAGAAGAGGAATAAGGAGGCGGGGAAAGGACGAAGGGGCAAAATAGAAAAGGGATAGGAAGAAGAAGAAATTGAGAGAGGGAGATAGGGGGAGAAGGTGAGGGGG
>JAYGXS010002193.1:0-11077 GCA_036362985.1 Ligula intestinalis | reverse complement strand
AAAGATTTGCTATTTGGTTGTCATTTGTTATTACCATTCCTTGGTCATCAAGCATGATTTGGGGGCCTTGTTTTCGATGATTATTTATTTGTTTCCTGAAGATTTGGGCTGTCCCTTCTGGGGACTCGATTGCCCGAAGTTCTGCTGCTATCGTCTTATTTGTTTCAATGTTCTGGGCTAACTCGTGAATCTCTGTAATGCGTCTTAGCGTAGATAGATAACTAATACATGGGTCGTGGAGTTGTTTTTTAAGTTTTTTTAGCCGTTTGGAAAGGAAGTTTGGGATTAGTGATTTCTTACATGGGGATCTCTCGTCAATTAGGGTATCTCGAATTAAATTAAGGGTGGCATATAATATGTTTACAGCTTCTAGAGGGGATGCTGTTAGGAGGAAAGAGCTCCAATCCAATGACCTAATGTAGTTATTCATAGATTCAATGTCAATATTTTTGGGGTTTATAGAAGTGTAACTAGGATCAGGTCTTATTTTAATGTTAAGAGGGAGCACTGCTATTATTGTCTTATGATCACTATCAAAGGTTAAGCTGTCGTAGTGCGTATATAAGGGCCAGATATCATTGGTGAGAATAACATCGAGTATATTGTTTCCCCTGGTTGGTTTGCTTATTATTTGCGTCCAGTTATGAAACACAATTGATGATAATAATTCATCATGTCTGGATGGGGCTGATAGTTCTGTCCAGTTTATTTCTGGACGGTTTAAGTCTCCTGCAATTATCTTATATTCGGTTTGGATATTCGATAGAATATCTAGTAGATTTGTAAGACCAGTGTCATCATTACTATATTCCGGAGGGGTGTACAAACATCCAATTAGAATGCTTTTAAGGGTCTTGGATGTTATTATAGCGAAGCATGCTTCGAATCTTTTTCAAGGAACTTTTACAAATCCTTACAGAAAAAATTCAGACTTTGATCCCACTTAAGCCTATTAAATCAAATTCAGCTTCCTCTACCGTTCCACATTTTAAACCAAAATAGACTTAAAAATTACCAAAGCAACTTAAGGATCCGTCCAATAGCTCCTTGTCGGTGCACTTAAGGATAGCGCAAATATTTGAATTAGTGCTAAAAATAAGGCTTGCACAAGATAGGCGTAGAGAGTCCCTGGCACTAAATGATGCTAACTCTTCCAAATCCGTTTCTCAAGTCTTCCGTTTTCGGTCATCCGCTAAGCTTCAGAAAGTCATTCCGCCTTTACTTGATAGTAGTAATCACTTTGTTTCAGAGGATTTGGCAAAAGCAGAAATGTTAAATGCCTTCTTCGCCAAGTTCTTTACAATTGAGACTAGTCCGACACCCGCAAAACCTCTGATTTGTGATGCAAATCTCCTTACAATTGATTTCTCACCTATAAGTATACATAAAGAAATAGCTCGTCTCAACAATTCACATTCAGTCGGGATGGATAACATTCCAAACTCACTTATTAAGCAATTAAGAGGTTTTCCTCCTGTACTTAGCAAATTATTCACAATATTTCTCGAAAATGGCTTTTTTTCCTGATTCTTGGAAAACTTCTATTGTAATTCCAGTTTTTAAAGCTGGTTCCAGATCTGACTTTTAAAAATTATCTCGGTGTTCATAAAACACCTTCTCTAGCTAAACTGTTTGAAAAATTAATTGCCCATAAAATTACAGATTTTTGCATAAGCAATCTAATATTAAGTATATCTCAGCATGGTTTTTTACCGGACCAATCTTGTGAAACATGTCACATGTCTTTTCTTAATCTACTCACTTCTCTTCGTAACGATCATTTATCTGTGGTGGTCGTCTATTTTGTTCTTAGTACGGCATTCGATAAAGTGCCTCATAGGAGACTTTTAGCCGAACTAGAGGCTATAGGATTTTGTAATCCTCTTATTGACTTTATTAGATCATATTTTTCTAATCGAAAACAACGGGTATTAGTGGGGTTCTCATACTCTACCCCTACCGCTATTTTAAGCGGTGTCCTTCAAGGTACCGTTCTGGGCCCCCTGTTGTTCTTGCTTTATATAAATGATATTTCAACAATAGTTAAACACTCTCAATCGTATATATACGTGGATGACTTGAAATGTGTATAATCTTTCTCTAATTCTACGGCGGAGGGATGCTTAGAACGCATTCATTCGGATTTGGACGCTCTATCGGCTTGGAGCTCCACTTGGCAGATGGAGTTCTCGCCTTCTAAGTGCCAGTTCATGTGTTTTGGGCCTGAAAGGCTGCCACAGCCTATCATTTTTCAAGATTGCCCCATGACTGAATGGTCTAACATTAAGGACTTAGGTTTAAGTTGCACCAATAAATTAGATCTTTCACCTCACGCTGATAGAATTACAGCAAAGCTGCTCCGATATGCGGCTTTAGCTCTTATAATTTCTACCTTTCAGAAATGAAGCAAAGACTTTATCGTATGTATGTGCTTCCTATCTTCAAATACTGTTGTCCATTCTTCGGTCAAATGAACTAATCTAGCCGTTCAAAAATTGAAATTGTCCAAAGATGGTTCACTAAAAGGGTCCTCTATCCGGCTTTTTCAGATACTTCCTACTCAGACAGATGTGAGATAACGAAACTGAAATTTCTTTGGGTCAGGAGACTGGAAGCAGGGTATTGTCTCCTGTTTTGCCTTAATAATAGTTCAAATCTCCCCAAGATTTCTGCCCTTAATCTCGTTACTCGCCCTCACAACCTAAGAAATTCAACGTTGATTGTAACTCCTCCTTCTTCTTCTTCCACTTCTGAACGATCTTTATTTTTGCTTCTTGGTATAGCCATCTTTGAAATAATTTGCAAATCGATATTCAATCGTTAACTAGTCTAGGTGCATTCAAGCGAGGACTGCACATTTATCCCAACACTGAATCTATTAACCTTTTGTTCTTCTGATCTTTTCCGGGCAGCTTTCTCCACGATCACGGGAAAGGACCATCGGGAATTTAGGATTCCTTCTTGAAACTATCTTTCTCTGACTCGTGTCCCCTGGAATCAGGACTTCTCCCTTTACCATCAGTCATTGAAATTGGGATAGTCATATGGACGTACACAGTCTTAAATGCTCTCTTTTCTTTGACCATCAACCATCATCAAGGCATTATATTTGGTCGCATCTCAGGCATCCCCAATGATGGTCTTGTAGAGTCGACGGACTTTTGGATCTCATACGGCAGTGCCTATCACGATCATAAACTGGTGGGTTCCCTATGTTCTATTACGCCGCACCGGTTTTGGAACCCGAGTGTAGTGTCGGGAACCCGTCTAAGCCACGACAGTTCCCCCGTCAATTTCGACGATGGGCACCACGCAGTCCAACAGCCGCAGCAAACGCAGAAGCAAGCCGCAATATACACAAAGGCAAGCTGGGCAAGCAACACGAAGCGACAGCAAGCAGGAGCAACGCAGAGAACTCGTGCCGCAGAGAACAAGAGTTTAGGCAGACTCGCACAGAATCTACCCACTCGCTCGCCACTCCCACCTCCGTATCCGGTGTAAAGAAAAAGTCACGAAGACCGGGGATGAGGGAGGGTGTAGGTGGCTGGCACGGTATGCACACAACACGCCATCTCGCTAGGTGTGCTCCCGCCTTTTAGGGGGCGCCATAAAGGCCACATTAAGAGGGAGCCATTGCAGCCTGACTATCAGTCCTTCCTCTCCTCCCATACACACACACAAACAGATGCGTACAAAAGGAGCAGCAACGTAGGGGGCCCGATTTTTCCCGTCAGTTGGCAAACCCTCCAAGCCACGGCTTTTAGCGCACCGTGATAGATTCAAGCGCATTCAGATTTATTATAACAGTTTAACAATTCTCTGTGTCTTAATGACGGCAATTTAAAATAGCATTTTGGAATTTGTGCCGATCAAAAACGTTAAGCCTTATACATCAGACCGCACCGTTCCTCATTTTCGTTTGTCTAGACTAAAGAAATTGCAAAGACTGTTGAAAGACCAGTCTACTAGTTAATTATCTGTGCACCTTAGAATCACAGAGATTTTCGAATTAGCGTCTAAGATTCGTCTTGCACGTGTATAATAATATAATAAATTTTATATTTTGGGCCCGGAGGGCCTCGTCATTGCAAACTTAGTGCTGTGGAAAAATAAATACAAAGTTGATAAATGCTGCTCTCCATGAAACAATCAAATAGGCAGAGGGAGCGTTTAGTAGTGTTGGTAGATTAATTCATATTCACCAACATATCGTCATTTTAAAATAGTAGTAAACACTCTCTGAAAACGCAGGGTGAACTAAGGAGGAAGCAGTGAAAAAAACTCCTAACATAAAAGCTGGGGCGGAGTTCAGCGAACCCCCGCTTAAAAACACAAAACGTAGGAAAAAAACTGCTTCAACAAAATTAAGGGGGTTGTTTGAGAGGATTGATTGTAGTGCAAATGAGACAGGACTGTTGATGAGGACGTATGAGGGTTGAAAACGCTTATTATAATTGGAGAAGTCATATAACAGCAGAGGCTGTCGTTCACCACTGTAACACCGCCCGACTGGCTTCATTATCAACCATCAGGCAGGTGAGACCAGAGGAGGACATCGCGGAAAACAGGGTCGACAAGAGATTGAACGGCAGAGGTAACCTGAACATCAACGAAACGCCGGAAGTGCGACCTTGTAGACTGCGGATTGCAGCGATGAGCTAGTGAAAATAGCAGAACCGCCACGAGCATGACTAAAGACCATGAAGCCTATCGTCAGGGTTTTGAAACGGAGAATGGAGAAAACGGCAATGCTGACTGGACAGAGAAGTGGACAAAACATCGTTGCAAATATCAATCAAAAGCGGAAGAAAGAGACATATATATCAAACAATGTTATGTTAACATAACCACCTCAGATAACAGGGGACATTTTTCAAAGTCCAAAAGTTGTGCGTTTGGGAAGGAGACGGATAACAAGGACTTTATGTATTCCGAAGTTAAGTGTTTCCGTAATTTGGCTTCAAAAACTCCTAAGTTAGACAGCCTAATTTCGAGGGGAATACTATTCCAGAGGAAGGCATATTTGGAGGCAAAGAAGTGAAAATGGTTCGAAGTGGAGCTTAAGGGGGGGGGTGCAATAATCCTGGAGGAATTACGAGTGGCATAAGGTCTATCTGCGGGAATGAGAGCGTTGATTCGTGGAAGGTTAGGGGAAGAGTTAACGCGAAAGAGGAAACAGAGGCCCGCTTCGAGTCTTCTGACCCAAAGAAATGTCATGTTCGCTAAATGACATCTCTCCGTATAAGAAATAGTGGGTCGAGTAAGAGTGAATATTTTGCGAGTAAATACCCTCTGTACATTTTCAATCTTACCGCGGTCCGAAGCATTCATCAGACCAACAAGGGGATAGCAGTATTCTAGCCTGGGTAGAACTACGAGTTGTTCTAAAAAACAAATACTCCTTACTTGTTGGCTGTGTTTATCGCCCACCTAATGCCAATGCAGACTACGATCTTTGTCTCTCGCAGGCATTTCATGCCGCAGCTGACTTGAATCTTAAGTATTGCTTAATTGCAGGCGATTTTAACCTTCCTGACGTGCAATGGTTTCCACCATCCGGTCATTCAAAGTTTGAGAACTTACTTGAGGCAATACATATCGGCATGTGGGATCAGGTAGTCGATTTTCCCACTCGAAGAGCAAACATACTCGACCTAATTTTTTGTAGGGGATGCGAACCACTTTCAGTGTCATCCTTAGACGCACTTGGGAGTTCAGACCATCTTACAGTTGTTAGTGAACTAGAACTGGAGGCGGATGAAACATTTTCCCAAAAGTATAGTTTTTATCATGACTTCCGATCAGCAAACACGGCTGACCTACTGGCACATCTAAACGCTCTCGATTGGTCTGAATTTTTCCAATGTTTGGATGTAAATGTTTGTACCGATGCACTGTACAAAGTGTTGGATCCACTCATCCTCCACTTTGTCCCCCGTAAGAAAGTAATACATGTCAAGGATGAAATGTACCTTCCTCTGTCTTCCTGTCGTAGGCTGCGTAAACTCGGTCGTCGTTTGCATCGGCAGAACGACACTTCCGTTCTGCCCTTGATCACACTGATCTTTGAGCAGGCCAAGAAGCTCTCCGAAGTAAAGCAGATAGTTGATGAGGCTCACTTCGCTGAAAATCCTTCCCTTAATGTTGCGAAACTCTTTTCGCGTACAGTTAAAGCGCAGAGTAAAACGCAACACCCCATACTTCAAGATGCTTTAGGAAACCCCATAGCTGACGCTAAGTTGACTGCCGATAGCTTCAATGCGTTCCTATCCAAAACGTTTAGTGAAAGCTCGTTCGCTGCACCTCCGGTTATCCGGGCTTGGACGGGTGCCATACTCGAAACCATAAGTTTTACCGTCTGGAATGTGACTGTAGCCATTCGTCGTTATCGTCAATCCTATAGTCCAGGACCAGATGGCGTCCCAGTTAGCCTTCTAAAAGCTGAAGCGAATGATATCTTTCCGTCTATTCTTTGTAAGGTATTTAATCTTGCTCTTGAGAGCGAAACCTTTCCTTCGATGTGGGAGGAATCGCACATAATGCCTATTCGCAAGCATGGCTGATCGATGTCATTCGACAACTTTAGGCCAATATATACACTTCCCGCAGCCTTGAAGATCTTGGAGACCTTGATCAAAGAAAAGATGATGCGTCACTTGACAGAGAACAACCTGCTCAATACAGCTCAACATGGCTTTATCGAGAAACGATCTTGTGACACCTGTCAGCTCTCTTTCTTTGATTATGTGCTGCAATCTAGAGACAGCGGTTTTGCCACTTATAGCGTCTATTTTGATTTTACTAAGGCCTTTGATCGGGTCGATCATAACCTCCTCCTTCTGAAACTAGCCTCCTTCGGCGTAGGTAGCAAGCCTCTGAACTTCATATCTTCCTATTTGGATGCTCGCACACAACGAGTAAAAATTTCCAATGTTATCTCCAACCCCACGCATGTGAGGAGTGGAGTTATACAGGGTAGTGTACTGGGTCCGCTCCTATTTTGCCTGTTTGTCAACGACGTTTCAGATTGTTTTCAGTATAGAAGACCCTTCATGTACGCTGATGATTTAAAAGTCGCTTATCGATATAAACCAGCAGATCGCAACATCGTGTTCGAGCTGATAAAAAAGGATCTTCAGGCCTTCGCCCAGTGGTGTTGCACATGGTGCCTCACCCTTTCATGGCACAAATGTTCCGTTATGGTTGTTGGTGACGATCATCAACCGGAATTAAGCATTGACGGCCACGAATTAAATGTCCCAGGAGTTATCAAGGATTTGGGCATATCATACTCTAATAGTCTCAATTTGTCAGAGCACTGTGCCCTGATAGTCTCAAAAGCACGCCGAACCACCGGATTTATCCTTAGAAATTTTAAGACTATCAAGGTTAGAACTAGCCTTTATAATATGTACGTGAGACCTAGTCTTGAATACTGCTCGCCTCTATTCAGTCTTCTGCGCACTAGTGAACGGAAGAAAATGGAATCGTTGCAGCACTTCTTCACTAGAAGAGTTTTCACTACAGAACACCGTAACTTAACCTACCAACAAAGGTGCGAACTTATAAAGCTGGATCCCCTATGGCTTTGTCGATTGCAGAAGGGTCTTTTTTTACTGTTTAAACTTTTGAATGGTCAAACCTTTAATCCCCTAGGTACAATAAGGCAGCTTGAGCACTCTCGTCGCGCCAGTCATCGAGACGTATTTTTATTTCTTCCTATGGCACGTACAGTTAAGTACCGGCAATTATTTTCAGTAAATGCCATATCAATCTGGAATAAGCTGCCCAAAAGTATTAAAACCCAGCAAAACTACCCTATATTTAAGAGAGCTATAACTAGTTTTCTACATTCAGGGCAACTTTCACGAATTTCGGGTGCTGACTCGGTGGAATCTCTCTTTCACTCTGATGGCGTTCGTGGACTTTGAACCCCGCCAGGCTTCATGCTGAAGATAATGCTGCTGAAACAGCAGCCCGCAGTCTGCTAACCCTTCAGCCGATAGCGCGCAACTTTTGCCGACAACCATTGAAGGAAGACTGAGAACACTGTGTTCTTGTGCCAACCCTCTCCGTCTGGAACTAATGTTTTTAAACGATATGAAGCAGTTCTCCTGCTGATGAGTCAACTCAGCTTACAACTGTACATTTATTCCGTTTGTAGCATACCTTTGAAGGCAGGTTTTTTTCACTTGAATCAAACTCCCTATCTCGCCCAGTATTGACAAAACACAAAACCTGAAACAAAACCAATACTGGCTGCAACATAGGGAGTTTGTTTTAGGTTTTTTCCGGTCTTCGAGGTGTTGGAAGGCGCCCAAGAGGTGCATTACCAACTCTTTACAATTGCCTGTACACTGGCATAATAAACATATTATTATTATTATGTGATAAAGTTTTACCTTTACTTCCAGCAGGAAGAAATGGTGTGATATAAAACCACTTATCCGTGCAGCCTTCGCAGATATTCAATTCGCATTAGGCGACAATGCTAGTTTATTTGTGTAGATTAGACTAAGTTTTTTATGGCGGATCGGTCTAAAAGTGCAGTATTTCGAAAGACTAGTGGACGAGAAAGCTTGGCGGGACCGAAACACATGAAACTACACTTGGATGGAGAGAAGTCCATCTGCCAGGTAGCACCCCAACGTGAGAGTGTAAGCAGGTCCACGTTTATTTTAGCAACGCATAAATTGGCTGTGTCCTCAGAAAATACGTATATGCATTTGAGGTCATCTGTATAAATGAGATTGTGTGAATTTTTCAGAACAGTCGACATTTCATTTATATGTAGAATGAAGAGTAAAAGACCTAATTCAGTGCCTTGACCGTGGGAGTCATATAATTCCCCCGTATAATGCGTTATTGAACATGCCGGGCCCGAACCACGAAACATTTAATTAGCACGGCAGTAACCCAAACTGGTTTAGTTTTAAATCTAATCGGAGTTGCCGTACAGGACATTCATTGATTAAGATCACTAGTCCTTACGCGAGCGGCCCCAACACTAATTTTATGTCATCGTTCCCCCCTATCAGTTCCTTTACACATCCTCTATCACACCCAAACCTGTTAACTTCTACATGCCTTTTCGCCTCCCCCATTCCTCTCAAACGCCCCAGAAGCTTATTTTGGTTTACCCTCTCCCCATAATTCCCTGCCAGAAAGCGAGGCCCCTAGATATATCAGACCTTATCAGCCATCCATTGTTGGCTACCCGTATGCTAACAGCTCCATACCCGTCAGTACTTATTCCAAAAATAATAACGGCCTACAGTTTGCCTACCCACCCTCAAATTCTTTTTTATGAATAAAGATAGCAATAGTCCTGTCACTCAAAACACACTAGATGTCATAGTGCTTAATGCCAGGTCCGTTATGAATAAAATGGCTCAACTTCGAGCTATCGCTTTCGACATGATGCCCGATGTTATATGCATAACAGAATCTTGGACCCATCCAATCATTTCTGACACCTCCCTTATCATAGACGAGTATGATTTCTACCGTCACGATCGTATTGATAAGCGTGGTGGTGGTTGTCTTCTCTATATTCGAACGTCATTTAGGCACTTTCCGTTCTATCTAAATAGCACGTCCTTCTCTGGAAATTACTGTTTCGCCTCTATTGTCCTGTCGCCCCGGCAAAAGGCGATTATCGGATGTGTATATAATCCTCCTAACTCTTCATCTAAAGAAGATGCAAATTTGTGTGAAATATTCAAGTTTATTTCAGAATCCACTTTTGAAGTTAAAATTATTGCTGGAGATTTTAATTTTCCTGAAATCGACTGGCTTTCAAACTATTGTCCACGTAAATTTCAGCCTTTCCTAGATACCATTAATTTTTCTAACTGGTCTGAACTGATTAGTTCTCCAACAAGACAGAATCATATCCTTGATCTGATTTTCACAAACGGTATTGCCCCTCTCTTCGTTGATTTTAAGCAGGACATCTTCCAAAGTGATCACACATTAATTCACTGTTGCCTTCCGCTTCCTTCTATGGAAAAGGCTAGTGCTAGTCGTACCTATCATGCGTATGACCTCGCAGATATTAGCTCAATCAACAATTTTCTTGACTCATTAGATTGGCAGAGCCTCTCTTCCATAAACGACGCTGCATATGTTTCTGAACTCATGTCGTTTGATTCTAATAAAATGCTGGAATTTGTGCCCACTAAAATTTCGAAACCCTACACACCAGAATTGACCGTCCCTCATTTTCTTTTGCCCAGACTAAAGAAATTGAGGAAGCAGCTTAACGATCGATCTAGTAGTTCGCTGTCTGTGCATCTAAGAATCACAGAGATCTTCGAATTATCGTCAAAGATTCGTCTTGCACGTGACCAGCACAGGGATTCTTGCGCCCTGAGCAAGTCAAACTCTGCAAAATCGGTTGCACAACTGTTTCGTCGTAGGTCCTCCAAAAAACGAGGAATTGAAATACCGCCATTGCTTAATGAAAATAAAACATTTGTACTAGATGAGTCTGATAAGGCTGAATTATTCAATGCTTTCTTTGCGAAGCATTTGACGACAGAATCTGAACCGGTCCCGTCGTTTCAACCATACTCAGACAATACTCTCGGAAACATTGATTTTTCCATAGAATTAATTCGTAAGCAGATAATTTGTCTAAAAAACTCGCACCCTTCGGGAACTGATGGTATCCCCAATTCAGTTATCAAAAGAGTGTCGACCTTTCCCAAATTACTTAGCCGTATATTTTCAGTATATCTCTTAAATGGTTACTTTCCTGACACTTGGAAGACATCCATTATTCTTCCAGTATTTAAATCAGGATCTCGTTCAGACATAAATAACTACCGCGGTGTTCATAAACCCCGGCCCTAGCTAAACTTCTGAAAAAGATGATTTTTAATCAAATTCTCGATTTTTGCCTAAAAAATAAGCTTTTACGTGACTCGCAGCATGGTTTTCTACCCAGAAGATCATGCGAGACGTGTCACTTGGCTTTTCTTAACCACGTCACTTCCCTCCGTAACGAGCAGCAATCCGTGGTTGTTATCTACTTTGACCTAAGCAAAGCCTTCGACAAGGTACCGCACAGACG
>JAYGXS010002192.1:0-11082 GCA_036362985.1 Ligula intestinalis | reverse complement strand
TTGAAGCAGATGGCCTTGAACAAGGATGCCAACCACAACAATGTTGAACGTCGGTTACTAAACAAGTTCCGAGCCCAACAGACATTTTGTCGGGCTAACGAATGCTACACGCGTGTCTAGACGGAAACCACCCAGACTACCGGTGTCTCTGCCAACGCTGACACTTACGGCGCATGTCTACAATGCCAGAATTCAAGTAGCACTGTTGTAAAGAAACAAAACGCAACCTGACCGCTTCCGGTCAGACACTTTAAACAGCACCACTAGTGCACCACTAGTGCACCGCGTAAACAGCCACTAACTGAATAAACCAGCTGTACTATCAGTTTCCTTAGCCTGTTTCACCTCAGTCACACCTCCCGGATGGCGGCCAGCGCTCGAATTCCGGACGAAGAATAAAAAGGAGAAAAAGAAGAAGAAGACTAGTCGAGCAGCGGAACAATTTGTTCATTATTCATATCTTTCGAATTTGCGCGGGAGCCTAGTGGTACAACAGAAAATGCGATAATGAAAGGCGGAAGGGTGTGCCAGCCAATTAACTATCAATGATGCGGTCGACTCCACAAGGCCCTGTAGGTCAGCACCAGACCGAGGAATCGATTGACTGAACTGCGATTGAAGGCTCTGGTTTTCGGAGGTGAAATGATTATCTTAACAACTGCGAAGTTAAATTCGTGACCGGTGTCGTAGATAGGGGTAGTCAGATGCGATTATACTTCACTCCATCTCACATCCAGCTTACGTTTGTGTACATGCAATCCGAGCAGTAGTATGGTCCGGCCTTGTTAATAACAGGGATAGCTTAGGTACGTGGAGCGATAAACTAGCCCAAGTTGCTCCTTTATATTCAATCAATCATTGATTTTTAGGAGCCTGATGCACCTATCCAAAAGGAACACCTCCGCAATGGCTAAGAAAGGGTGAATTCAATACCACCAGAACCATCAACAGCTCTATTCTAGCGCACATGGTGGATTCCGGACATCGGGTGGACCCCAACAAAGCCTTCAGGGTGATCTACAAGGTCCAACCAAGCTACCCTAATCCACTGGGTCAGCGCCTGCTAGCAACAGCAGCTGCTATCCGGCTGAGGAAGCCAATTTTGTGCGCGCAGAAGAACCTCCTGCAAGCCCCAAGCTTAGCATGGCCAACGGCCACCTAGCTACCGGCATTTTTCCCCGAGCCTCCTCGCTCCCTTTCCCCCCTCTCCCATATGTAATGGTCTGATGAGAATTTATTGAAAGTTTACGTATGCTCGCCAATTACTCTTCTGATTTCTGCAATGGGAATTTTTGCAACCTCTATATACAACCAATCATTGATGTGTAGGAGCCTGATGCGCGTGGTTCCGTGTGTTACGCGCTCGGCCACTTTTCGTGTGCCAGAGCATGTCCCTGATTGTGCGTCTGCTTGAGTCCTCCGGGGAAAGAGTCAAAAACATTGGCTTATAAATGACTTCAGGTAGGCTGTAGTGCCCCACTAGCGTCACTCGGGAACCCCTAATCAGTAACACTGCGCTAACTTGCCTTTTCTGCGGTTACCAAGCTGCTAGCCCGCACGTGAATGTCCGCCACACGCTGACCCAGCGCACCTCAATCTGCAAAGGCTTGCGCGCCCACGCTCTCGGTCCGGTCGCAGCCTCTTTAGTCTTAATCTACCCACGTGAGAACTCGCAACAGTGTGGCCCATTTTCCGATTGGCTACAGGAACAAAGCATGCTCTGGGCTTCAAGCAATGTCCCACGCTCTCGTTACTTCAGACACAGCCCACTGGCCTACGGACGTGTGCTAATCTGACAGTCGAATCTCCTCCTACCTATTCTCAATTCCTTCTGTAAAGAATAAACTGTTCCTGCCAATCTGGCCTCCCATCTCTTCTTCTTCTCCTAAGGAACCAGGCCTGGAAGATCGCAGTGACAAGGGTTAACCAAATGCAAATTGATGCGTTTCGGTAGAACCAGCACTGCGCACCGGAGGGTGCATTACCTAAATCACACGCCATTTCCAGAGGTATTCTTTTAAGGATCTGGGGGTGTGGATCACGCCTTCACTCAAGCCATCACTCCACTGCTTGAAGATGGCCAAATCCGAAATGTCCAGCTTGTATCTACTTAAGCGCGGCTTTGCTAAGTTCGATGAAGTGGCCTTTGGCACGTTCGTGTGGCCCCAACTGGAATTTGCCACCCAAGCCTGGAGACATTCAACAGCCAAAGATCAAAAACCCTTGAAATGGTCCAACGACGCGCAATAAAATTAGTAAGAGGCCAACGGGACCCCCCTTATGAGACCCGCTTGGTAATTCTTGACTTGTTTTCTCTGGATTACAGACAGCTGCTCAGTGACCTAATACAGGCATTTCGTAGGCTGCGCGGTCAGGATTATTGTCTCGAATCAAATGACTTCTTTGAGCAGGCCACCACCTCTAGGCTGCGAGGACACCCCCTCAAATTACATGTGACTGGGGCAAGACTTGACCCAAGAAAATCATTTTCTCTAAGGGAGTAATTCAGGCATGGAATGCCCTTCCTGCGAACATTGTCATGTTCCCATTCGTTGACATCTTGAAGCCAAACCTTGACCAGCACATCCTTACGTGCTACCACGTCAACTGAAAGAAGAGGAGTTCACTGAATCCAGTCCCTAGGCGTGCTGCTACAAGGTTCTCGGATCCCGCACAGCTGGAGTGGAAGAGGCTACATTCAGGAGCCATTGCAGCCACACTATTTCCACCAGTCCACCACTGTACCACACACACACGACAGTTGCTCTCGACGATGTCCACCTCGATCTTCAGCATGTTGAAGCAACGCGGTGACTCCCACGGGATTATATTGAAAGTAGACTCGTAGAGAATCTACCCCACTTTCTGACCACTCCCACACCGGATCCAATATCAAGAAGACCGGAGATGGGAGAGGGTGCAGGTGGCTGGCGCGACCATCGCTCAGCAGCCGCACCAACAACACGCCTAGCTAGGCAGGCTTCTGGCTGGGGGTGCCACGTGAAGGGGCCATTGACCCTAACTCTCAGCCGGCAGCAAGCCACTCCACACAACAAGACACACACTGGGCCGGCTGTAGTGTCCCAGTTATTCCGTCAGTTAGCAACCCTCCAAGCCACGGCTTTTAAAGCATCGTGATAGCTTCAAGCGCATCAGATTCCTTCTAATCAGGAAAGAAGCGTGCTGAGGGTCGAACTCACTCTAGCCCCCACCACCAGCGACAGGCCAACGACTAGCTGGTCGGTCGTCTGAGGTGGGCTGACCGCGTGGCCCGAGTTATCCCGTCAGCTGGTAACCTTCCCAGCCAGAGCTTTTAGTGCACCTGGCAAAAGCCACGGCTTTCAGCGTACCGTGATAGCCTCAAGCGTGTCAAACCGTTTATAGTGAGTAAAACGCACTGAGCCGTTAACCTCAAAGATTATTTCCATTCCTAGGCCCTACCCACAGTCCCCGCCCGGTAAGTCCACTGGTACTGGGAATGGACGCAGTCGTTGACCTAGCTTACAACTTCATATACGCCCCACCCCCAACACTAGGATTTCACGCAGTCTACACAGTAAAACGTAAGTCTGCACTCTCCTACTTAAACCCTCTCTCCAAAAAGTTACAATCAAAATAATTTTTACGAAACGGATAGAATGTACTTCAATGACATAAGTCCCGATATTTTTTCTCGAACACAAACCGCTACTTATGCTACGTACCGGTGCATAGCCAAGAAGACTTCAAACCCTGAAGTCCACGTTTATTGTGTCGCGAGTGAGCCGTGCATTCGTAATAATACAAAAGGGTCCCACAAGTTCTTTTTTGGATTATAGTACGCATGCGGTTGATTGCTACGAACTATAAATACCGTGTTATCTGCGCATGTAACACCCTATCTGCGCATGTTTCAGACTGTTCTTCGATTATCTATGATTAAGGATTCCCGAGGGAATCCGAAACGTCAGGAAAATAAAGTCCTTGTTCCAGTGATCGCATTTTCTTATTCTTCTTCTTCTGAAGATGCACTCCGATGGTAAAATGGTTAGAGGATGAATGCAACGACAAAAGCACAGGCGAAAACAATGAAACACTGCACGAAGACTAAGTTGATGAGTAGCACTGCAACTCCTTTTGAGCCTTGGGGCAGAAATTGTTTTTTTTTTCAAATAATAGTAAGAGCTAGAGGTAGGAAAGGAAATGCACATATGCCATCTATACAGGCGAGCATTCGGCGCTTTGCAATCCCAAGTCAAACGTCCGGATAAATACCAGGTAGGTACAGAAAGATAAAAGGGAATGTTAAATAGCACATTCACGCTAAAATAAAAAAGGACGAATAAATAGGAGTCTGTGGAGGAAAGTGGGAGGAAAGGATTGGGAGCATTTTATACGGGTTTCGGACCCTGGTAGCCCATGCCTTCAGGCATTAAATACGCACGTCCGGCCGCTTTCAGGCAGTGTGAACGGAAGTCTTCCGTAGAAACCGCCATAGGGGCCCACCGTTTGATCAGCGACCGCAAGGGGACGTACTCCATCGAGCCTATTGGCTGCAATTCCTTCTCCATGTTCCACAGAGACACCAGCGGTGTCGGCTTGTTGAGATACTTCATGCGCACCCAGAAGTTGTCCAGCAGGCCGGCCGGCCAATCAATGCGGGAATGTGGCAAGCTGGAGGCGGGCTGGACTGGCGGTGCGGCACTCTCTCCAGCGCCGTTCATGATCGTGGCGGCGTTCGGACCGTCGGTCTGGGAATAGAGCTCAATGACCACGTCGGCGCCGAAAGGAGGCCACTTGCCGTCGAAGGCGCCAAAGGCGAGCAGCAGCGGCAGGATTGTTGAGTCGTGCCCAGCGACAAGCTGTAGCGGGGGCATTCTAAAAAGGAGAGATAGAACCTTCAGGAAAAAAAAGCTGTGGCTTTTTGGAAATTCGGTGGTGAACACTCTCAGATCGCTAACGTAACACACTCGATTTCCCGTTTTGCCTTTGGGCTGACTTTCGGGCTCCGCCAGCACCCGCGCAATGGCTACTATTTTAGGCAGGTAAACAAAGGCAAGGGAGACTGGAATGTTTCGAACGCTGAACAGGTTGCGGGCTCGAACCTCGGATGGTGTACCAAGTTGGTGCAGGCTAGAAAGTTAGAACTGACTATTCCAGTCTCCCTTGTCTGGCTCGACAATGTCTAGGGGTTTGGAACTTTGGCCGGCAAACGCGTCAGGTGATTCGTGGACCAATTTGTAGGCGATTTACGATGACACAACGTTCATCCGTAGATAATCCGACAGCGTTTGCGAGCAGATATGATGGACGTCTCTCCACCTATTCAGAACTGTAGCAGAAATTCTTGCAAGGAAAGATTTCACTAACCAAATGGAAAAGAAGCCCAACAAAATCGCTAGCACGACTACCTCTCAGTAAAACAGTTGTAAATGAGCATTGCTGGCTTCTTTCTAGTTGACTTTAGAAAAGTATCGAGAACACGGGCACGATAAACGCCAATGGCTACTTCCCCCTCCCTGGGGGGACGGATATCGTGCAGCTGTTTAGATACTTTTTAATAGCTGTCTAATGCAACAGAGGGTGGCTCCGAACGGCAAGAGATTTTCTACCGCGGTTCCAGTCGGTTTGTTTTCCTACTTCAGTCCACAAACGCAAATTGATCAACACTAGACAAATTCAGTAATCCGCAGATTCGAAACAAGTATCGTATAGTCCGCTTCAACCAATATCTATGATTAGATTGTGAAGAAAGAAATATGATCACTGAAACAAGAACTTTATTAGTCTGAAATTTCGGAGTCTCACCTTAATACATCAGCAGAGACACGGAAGCCTAGGTTTGTGGTATTTATAGTATACAGTTGTTAGGCCAATGCATACCTGTCATGATCGCTAGCTCCGCAGATAGTTGCACGCGGGAGCTTATCTCTATGACGTGCGCACAGGCACACAGAAACTGCATACTGCAACAACTGGCCCGTAGAATAACCATCAAACCATATGCAACTGTCTGCGAGGCATTTAGTGACCTAAAAACTGTATCCTATAAATACCGCAAGTACTACTGGATAATCCACTACCTTCTCTGACTCTGTCGTTCGTGATGATGGGTTCGGATGAGGAACCAAAATGTCAATCTAATATAGCTCTTGTGTCCATGATTGTGCCTCTCCTCGCGACCGCTATTGTGTTTTAAGTTTTGTTCAGCCAACTATATAAGATATAGAGGACCTCCCACTGTTAAGATGCATTTTCTGAACGTTATTTCCTACTAGGCGCTTAGTTTATGCTTATAAGCAACTTTTAGTGTTTTATTCAACTAAAATTGTTGTTCCTGTGACTAGAAAAAAACGGCTTTTTTTGCCTCAAGCCAAACTTTGTTTTTCTGGGCTCTTCTTACCGTTTCGATGGGAAAATCGCTTCTGTGCACATCCTCCAACATTCAATTATGATGTATTTGAGGTCCCTAGGAACCAAGCCTTGAAAATACTTAAATGTGAAAATTTAACGAATACGAGTTTGACTATTCTAGTCCAGTTGGAGCTTTAAAGATTGGGATGGCAACACTATCTAACTGCAGTGGAATGCTAGATTTTGGCTCTTGATAAACGTTTTCATCGAACCGGCCAGATGTTACAATATGCCGTTGCTGCCAGTTATGACAAGCATGCAGTGGCCTTGCAAAGCTTAGGCAATTCTGTACCCTTATTTGACTTGGTCTCTGATGACGGACCCGAGTGAGAAAGGAAGCTCGCGTCATAGCGATCGTGTTTATCACTTCACGAATACCTCCTGTAAGTGTTATATTCGCTTCGAGTAACAAGTGAGTAGATTGTTCCGTCAAATGAACTAATAGCACCATCATCGGCACGCTCGGAGAGTTCATGGAATGGGCGGTGGTTATTTGGTCCAAACCAGCTCAATTGTCATTTTGTATGATTCGATATATTCTCACAAGTACGCGAACAACTGATGCAGGCGGATCTTGCTGTGATCAGAAAACCATCCCGCGGTGTATAGTGTGGCGGACGGGCCCCAATGCCTGTCCCCTATTCGTTCCTCAATGCCAGCGACCACCAACTTCATCATTTTTAAACGCGGCTGTTCTACCTTGCTGACCTTAAATCGTTTAACTACACCGTCGACTCCTCACTTTGTTCGTCGTCTGCGAGAGTTGTAGCCGACGCCTAGCATTGCTTTGTCTGGCGTCCTTATTCAAGGCCAGCTGCCTCAAGATCATCCGATACCTCAGTCAACGCTTTCAGACGCGCTGACCTGCAGAGACTTGACCGACATCCACCAATGGCCACTGCCCTCAGAGCGGCCAAGGTCTGCTACACCAAACCTCTCTATGATGGATCCATCTCTTCTCCTCTCCATCTGTTTTTTTATGACAGAGCAGCCTCTCCTGACTATGCTGCTCCGACTCCTCCTCCTCGCCGCCGGGATTGAGGCCCACCCGGCGGGGCTCTGGATCCAACAAGGGCTACTAGCCAGCCAGCCACATGAGAGGAAACCACAGCAGACGCGTCTCCGTCGCGTTCCCGCCTGCCCTCACGGCAGCCGAGGTCTGCTACACCAAACCTCCCAACGTTGGATCTATGTCCCCTCCTCTCCATCTGTGCTTTTGATGACGGGGCAACCTCGCCGACAATGCTGCTTCGTCTCCTCTTCCTCCTCGCCGCCGGAATTGAGGCCCACCCGGCGGGGCTGCTGATCCAACAAGGGCTACTAGTCAGCCAGCCACCTGAGCGAACAATTGGGAGTTCTGTACACAATAAACCACTCCTTTGGTGACTTCTGCCTTTTAACTTCCAACTTGGGATTTGGCCTGATGATAGTAGTGAGATGAGCACAACCACGATTTAGACCCCTACAATAGGTACCTTGAATACTAGAAATCGTAGTTTTTGACATTTGTACTGCACCGATTTAGCAAGAATCTAGACTGAAAAATCGCAAACTGCTCACGTAATTAATTTGAAGGCCAGTAATAGTGGGGGATATCCTCCGTGGGTAAGACATGTAATTTGATAAGATTTTACGAGTGACAGCTAAGTGAACTAAAATGGTGACTTCGTACATCAGAGCTGGATTCTGATAGGCTGGTGCCTTGCGGTTGCTCCGGTTGGGTCACCTGGCATCCAAGTGTATGCACGGCACGAACATACACAGGTAAAATATAGCTTATCCTGCTCGGAGCTCGGCTCTATTATTATTCATGGATACTCAAGGGTAAAGCAAAGGAAGGCTATGGCAAGTTCAAGAAAAAACTGACATCTGCTACCGGCAACCGCAGCTGAGCGCTGTGGTGCACCTTACGATCCCTAGCGAGTTTTCGAGTGTCATCAACATCTGAGGTCTGTTCCATGGAAGTCGCTGTTTCAAACCAATACTTCTGTCGGTCATCCCCAGTTTTTGGAGTTTGCAGAAGGAAGCATTGTTGCGGGACCTGGTTCGAGTCGTCTGGGCAGACAGCTGCAGGGTTCCTCCGCTGATCTATTCACTACGGCACCCCTGAGTGAATCCAAATAATTTGCGTCAATTGCCCCATAGATGGATGTCTTCAGTGATGAGCACTTGCTACTGCCATCGCAGTCGGCTCGGGTCATAAAACGGGACCGTATTTCTGGGCTTAGGGCCTCAGTAGTGCTGTGCTGCCGGATTTTTGCGACAGCAAGGCACCTCGCACGTGGCATTTTTGGGCGCACCTGAGAAATAAAACTTCAGGCGTGTGCGAACGAGAACACGTTCAGACCCGTGGGCGGTAACACGCATCGACACCGTTCACTAAATCATAGAAGTGGTTCTTGGACCTTCAGTTTTCGGTCTGAGTCGCTGGAGAAGAGAATGGGTGGAGCCTTCAACACCCGTTGCCGTTAACCGTCACGCGTGGAGAGGTACTGTCCGTGACATTATGGAGGCCAGTCAGATAAGTCATTATCACAGCCGTACCAAGTACAAGTACGATCCCTATTTGGTCAGACAATCTACCATCAGAGCCTCGTTTTTTTGGAATCTTCATCTGTATCCGCTGAGAATAATGGTAGCAAGGACCTTTGCTGCAATACTGAAAAGGGCTCGACCGCGTTAGTTCCCAAACCGATGACGAATGCACGACGAACCCTGCCATCGAGGTGCAATGAAACAAAATGTTGTAATTTTGAATGAGGTACGATTAGTGAAATAAAGCTCTTGATCGAGCCATTGTTTTCTTCGCCCAAGCTTCCTAGAACTCCAATCTACGCTGCAATCGATAAATAGTCATAGTTCTCCAGGTCTCCTCGTCGGAATTATGGCTCACTGAAAAGCTGCGAAACAAAAATACGCCTAAGGCACAATTCCAACGAAACTCTATGAAAATCGTTAGAAAACAATTTACGGCTCGCACGTATAGGCCCGGATCTAAATGAATAGTTAAGGCAAATTAAAGGTAACTGGAACGTACTCAGTGTGGTCGCGAATCTTCGTGAGAATCATGTGAAGCACTGGTCCAATAGTTATGTCGAGGTTTGTCATCC
Organism: Ligula intestinalis; assembly: GCA_036362985.1. Lineage (NCBI taxonomy): Eukaryota > Metazoa > Platyhelminthes > Cestoda > Diphyllobothriidea > Diphyllobothriidae > Ligula > Ligula intestinalis. The sequence goes on along the minus strand of JAYGXS010002192.1, from coordinate 1,579 downwards.
AGTCTCTGCAAAGAATGCCAAACAAGACATTAGAGTAAATTATCGCGTGAGAGAATGAATAGTAAGCTACAAAAATTTAATTTTCTCAAAGTGTGGAAAATCAACGTTCCTTTTGACCACAATCAGCACCAGCCTCGTAGATACCGTGTAAACTGAGAAAGTTGTGAAAAGATAATGTAATAGAGGTGCATGGATGCGTTTCGCTATTAACGCGCTCATCAACATGCCGGAAACCTTGTCACAAAGGTTTTAGGGAGCGGACCCACAACTACAAACTTTGACGATGGGATGTGATAGTTGTATCCCTTTTCGGGGCAATAATGAAGGGTTTAGTAGATACAAGACCCAGTAAGATTCGGTGGCGTTTGCTGTGTTATAAAACAAACAGTACGACGAGACAAGGAAAGTATCCTGACACCAAAGAGTTGACGAACGGTCCATTATCTGGCTTCCATGAAAAAGTTAACTTTGCTTGTGCAAGGCGAGTGCGTTTTAAATATTTATTGAAGGAAAGAGAGATCAGGATTACGACCACGACTAATTTGTGAACAAGAAGGCATGCTGACGATAACCGCTACGACTGCGCCAGAAATTCAGAGACCCAATGCTTGACCGACCAATTAGTCCGGACAACATGAACCCCGGTAAGACGAGGACTGCCCGTAGGCGAAGCTGCTGGCCAACGAGTGGGACGACCTGCGGCGAAGAATGTAAAGTAAGCAGGCTCTTGGACCCTAAAAATATACAGTCTCGGGTCTTACAAAAGTAACACCTTTAATCGTGGTTGGGTGCAGAACCACCAAGTCAATAACTTACTCAAATTCATGAACCCTACAGACCCGAGGACGGTTATTTCAACAGCTGGTCACTACTTCTAAGAGTAACTCGATCCTCATAGGACGGACAGTCGGACCCAATCAACCGTTCGGCCTTTACGACACTCGTAAGCAAATGAGAGCCGTGCTAACTACTTATTTTTTCCGAAAATCTGCTGAATGCTAGGCGGACCCGGTTGCATTCGGTACGCGTAGACTGGTTGTCTAGCTGTCGGTCACTGCTTCCGATCCCGCTTACGGGACCCTGCCTTGACACCGGGCCCAGGTACTTACTTGCCCTTGCTATGGCTGCGATTATGACTGATCCAGTCGACCGCGACTATGTTCCGAATGATATTGCTCCACGTGTGACGATCCATGGCAGCAGACCTGAACAGTCCAATCCATTCTCTTCGCCAACGCCAGAGACCGAGTACAGCGGTCCATGCCCTGATGAACTTAGTCGAGCCAAGTTTTGAGCTGATACACCTTCCTATGTCTCCAAATGAGTAACAATGTCCGATGGAGGGCAGCAACACTGAGATCATGGGGTTGACGACGAAGAACGTGTCCAAACAATCTCAGCAGGCATTCCTAGGTGGCCTGGGATATCCTCGCGATGCTGTCGCAGCGAGTGCGGACAGTCTCCTATGAGATGAAGTTGGCGTACTTCTCTCGAGGGAACCGGGCCCAGGTAGGTGAGGGAGGAAAGTGTGCGGTATATGCAGCGTAATCCTGGCATCAAAAATAGGCTATTTCAGGAG